>JAYMFT010385306.1:0-20186 GCA_038088735.1 Panulirus argus | reverse complement strand
AAAAAAAAAAATATATATATATATATATATATATATATATATATATATATATATATATATATATGTGAGCTACGAAAAGCCAGTGGCCTAGTATATTTACCTGAAGAACCCTGAACAGTCATAATTTGGCAGTCTTGCCTTACAGTCGATCAAGAGAACTGGTGGTTGTCGACGCAGCTCAGAAAAAAAAGAGACACCCAGATTAGACGAATGACAAACCGGAATCCCTCTCTTGCTGCCGCTGCTCTACTGGGAACCGGAACGACCCTCGAGCACGGCCATCGAGGATGGAGGGTAACGTTAGTCCCACCCATTTCTCCAATGCCTCCTTCCCCGGGAGGCTGGCTGGCACAACTAGCGAGACGAACAGCCAGCCGGGATTCGAGTCCTCCCGTCGATATCCTGACGTCCCGCTGGGAACCTGGGAAGACCCTGAGGAGGGTGGGGGTTTGCTGGCAGAGTTAAGAGCCCAGCACGTCTCGCCGCCACTGACCCCCGATGGAAGCCAGGCAAGATCTAGGAAGACTGACGGAGGGAATAAAAGTCCAATCTGTTGGTCCTCACTGTTCTTACTGTCCTCCGCACGGAATCTTTTTTCCTCTCACGGTGACCGGCGGTGAAACGGGGGAATAACGGGCCCTGATCTAAGGCCCTCTCGGGCGTAAATGTTAACGAGATATAGACAGGGCGAAGGAATTAATCAGGGTTCCTCGGGTGTTTGCAGAAGCGGGTCTGAAAGGTGGAAAGGGTTACGGGAAGAGTGGAGAGACGAAAAGGTGGGGACGGGAATTCCACAGCTTTAGGCGTTCGAGGAGGGAAAAAGGGAGTTGTCATCATAATGGTGGAAAGAAACGAGCTCTCGAGGACACTCTCACTCGTGGACTTGCTCTCTGTCCGAGACGCAGCTCTGTTGCAACAGCCGTTAATGCATCCCATCGGTTAATGACCTCCGAGGGCATCTTAATCGAGCACCGACTCCGCCAAAGAACTCGCTCAGCAAAGAGACTGACGGCATGTCTCGGCGGCTCCCCAGCACAAACGAGTTCTGTAGTTCCTGACAGCGACTGGACGACTGATTCTACGCTTGAATCTATAAGATATTTCTCGTATAAACAAAGGCACCTTATCAAACACCTGATATTCTAATGAAAACGATGTCAACATTCCTCCTTTCTCCTCTGGTTAGTTTTTATGCAAAGGATTACTAAGGAACTCAAACAGCAACAGACAGTGGGTCCTTTCGAGGATTATCTGTGATACTGATGGACATTAGAAACTCACGGATTAGTGTATTAGGAGTAGATGTGTTCCGTGTGTCTGACATACTATATCACTCCGTTACGGTCCACAGGGATACTTGAGGCCATGGCCCGGTTACCTTAACCACTTAGGCACGATTGTAGGATGCTTTGAGCCTACCTTATAGAGTCAGGTCATCGTACCCAGGGGGTCGTAACGTCGTGCTATATCAATACGACTAATGGAACGTAACGTTATGATGAATTTCGAAATGCAATGTTTGATTATTTGAAAGACCATGATGCAGGAGCAAAAAAGGCTCAAAAATTGTATATGGGGGGAAAAAAATAATAACTAGATTACATTTCATGTCTCATAAAGAAACCCAACAGACCCAAAAGTGACCCCCAGTAGTAATACTCGTACCATCCGGCAATCTTCAAAGAGAATAAAAATAATAAATATTTCAAGTTTCCAGGTTTTTAATAATTTACCTAACGTACCAGTGCATCCTCTAAATCCAAATAAATCGGACTATACTTCAATTAAATACGAATTCTTACGTATTTGTAGGTCAGAAAATTGCTGCATCATACAAATTCACATTTCCGGATATCATAATGAAATCAAAACGCAGAGGTTGTCAAATATAAAAATCATTCGACGTGGTCAGCAGAACATCAAGTTTCAAGACTACCCCAAAGAACTGAAACTTGAAAGACCTTGGTATATAAAGACATCTTGCCACAGTACTCCTTGAGAACATGAAATCAGTGAAAACGCACTCCGAGTACCAAGTCCTGCGTTTGATACGAGACCAGAAATTCCATTGCTCTGAGAGGGACACAGGAAAGAGACGATAGGAGCGAGGAAGTACGGTGAAATGAAAGGCCAGTGGCCGAACCCCAAGCAGAAAAGAACGTATATGTTGACGTTAAGAAAAACAGAAGTTGAGGACGAAAGGAAACGTAAGCGTAGGCGGCAGCCCAAGAAGGCGCGGAAGAGGAACGTGGGATATCCCTGGGCTCAACCTCCCCCTACGGGAGGTGTTACTTAGGCTTGATTAACCAGAGGACCACAGGGACTACCACCGAAGACGACGACCTCCAGTCTCTCCCCCCTAAAGGTCCTCCCAACCCCACTAGTGGTGGGGTAGGTGGGTGGCCGGGCTGTGCACGCAAGGTCACTCGTGCGTTTCCGAAGACTGCTGGTGAGGTGAGGTACTTTTGGATTTGGACGACTGGTGTTACGAGATCCTGCCACCGCGCTGAGGGTGGTGGAGCGTCAGCTGGATTGCGGACATCTGTTTAGAACTTCCACATTAATGATCTTATACAAAACGGAAGTGGAACACGCATACACGAAAGCTAATGCCATGCAGACCCGTACCTCTCCTCCCGGATGCGTCCATGACCTTTTTTCTTTTCGTCGGGAAAACGTGCTGCTGAGGCCGTCCTGGTGTCGTGGAGGGTCAGAGTTCGCAATGAGCAGGTTGAGGCCGTCCGTCTGACTGGACCGACTGATTTGATACTCGGCTCAGATCCCCTTTCATCGGCGGAAAACATTTCCCTTTGCCCTCGACGCTCACCCGAGCCCACCTGGATGGACCTTTGACGGCAGAGAGAGGGGACAGAGACGTGACATATTAAACTCTAAGGACACGACTTAATTTCGTTCTGTTCGTCAACAATAGCAACGCCGACGTCCAGCGACTAAAGTTTGACCTCGACTGACCGTGAGCTTATTGATCTTCGGCGTTCGTAAATCACGGCCAAAGTACATCGGAACTAAATCATACAGAGACTATTACGTCTGATCTTCATATATTCTCCAGTTAAGAGCACGGCAAACGCAACAACCATACACCAGTAATCCCCGCCCTACTCAGCTAACATGGCCTGAACTGGTCTCCACCTTCTCTCTCCGTTACATATTGACACACACGTTATGTTAAAAGTACCCCTTTCCTTCGCACTCTCTCCTTAGCGTGACCCAAACTAAGGACACCACTTGCGTCAACTCTTATACGGGAGACACCATTACAGTAGCCTCCGAACTGCTCGACATACGGGAGGAATTCTCCACCTGTTAGCTCTACTGACTGGACCATCTTTCGCAACTGGAGGCTCGTTACTCGTACAGCAGTGGCCTGCCGCGTGCGATCGGTCGTGTCCGTGTTCTTGGGACAACATTGGTGTGTGTAGGTAACAGACGAAAACGGCTTTCTGTCTACAGGAATCGGTGCTTCTTTCCCTTCCCCTCTGCTGGAGCTGCGGTGATGCCGGCCAAAAGGGCACGGCCAGTGTGTCATCTAGTTGAAAGTCAGGAGGGGAACGGTGGGGTGGGGGAAGGAAAGGTAGCGTGGAATCATCCTACCAAACACCCAGAACCACACACTTCCAAACCAGTCCATTCGGGTGCAAGAGCCTTTAAGCTTTCACCGGAATTCTGTGGATGTGCGGGAACCTGAGTGGTGACCGAATTTATCAAAGTGCATCGACGTTTCGAAAGGAAATGTGTTTGGAGCATTTAGAGGTCCATATGAGGTCGTGTGGAACACGTATTTGTGTACCCATCTACATAACGTTATAATCATCTCTCTACTTGTATACATACAGAGGAATACAAGGAAATTCAAATAGCAACGGACCACATAACCCTTCCGAGGCTGCTTGTGGTAGTAGAAGAAATCTGAAAAAAGAGAAGTACCTGGAAACTGTACATCTACCGACAAGTAAAACTTTGGAATCATCGACGTTAAAATCTAATAGCCACCCATAAGTCCAGTCCATTAGTTTGCTAATGTCAGCTTGCAATTGTACACGTTCAATTTCTATTTGGGCTTTAATTCCCAGCCTCTTGTTGTCTGCGAATTCTGCCATCATACGGCATCTTCCATGGTCAATATCACTGATATATATCGCAAACTGAACTGGTCCCACGACTGATCCCTGCAGCACACCACTTGTTACGTCTAACCATTCTGAGGCTTGACCTTTCATAAGTATTCTTTATTTGCAGCCAGTAAACCAATTTTCTAATCACCTAAGTATCTAAAACTTTCAAATATCAATAATTTCTTAAAGAAAATATCTAAACTCTGAACACAAGCCTCGTGCAATCATACTCATAGGAAAATTAACACATGAGCTCTGATTAATGTCTATTTTATTTTTATCTTAACCTATTCTCTTTTCAGCTTTGAGATAGCCATAATTTATTTTTTCTTTTTGCTCTTGTCATGTCGTTCACTATAACTATGAAAACAAAAATGTCCTCTTCCTCCCCTCATTATATAAACCCGATTATGCTTACGGCCCCTTGACCATGGAGAAAAATCGGAACACTAAGGCCTCTTATGGTGAACCTGACTGTCCTTAGAATAGGCTGGGGTGTACAACCAGAAATCCTACAGCCGCTTGACTGACACACCCCTCCCACAACCTGTCCTAAAATCCTAAGCTGACATCGCTGTAAAATTACACACAACGCTCAGCCCGGTGGCTAACCTGGTCGACACAGGCTGGGTGGGGGGGTTATAAGGGAACTACGTCCCCGTCAACCAACATTACGCTCCTGCTTTACTCGTTCTGTCAGCCGAAGTCAGTTGACAAAGCAAAGCTAAATGGCAGTGACATCTGACCTTTGGGTGCCTAAAACTTTTTGTTCGTCGGGCTATATCAGGACTGACGTACGCTGAATTCTGTGGTTTTTGCTGCTGTTTGCTATCAAATTACCGTACAGAATATAAAAGCAAAATAAATAAAAGTATCGTAAAATATAATAAAAGTATTGACCTCCCTTCCCTGATAACATGCGTTAAAATCAGTCCTTCGCTCAAGTGCAATCCGTTGATGTGCACGTAACGTCTAAGAGCCAAGGGCTGGACCATTCATCTCATGCCCCCGGGACCATCACGCTCTCGCACAGACCAGTCAATAAAAAAAACTTTCGCACAGCGGCCGGTCAGTCACATCCTTCTGGTATATCCGAAGGCGGAGTCACACTTCTGTCTTGTTGACACGTAACCAGC
The DNA here is from genome assembly GCA_038088735.1 of Panulirus argus. NCBI lineage: Eukaryota > Metazoa > Arthropoda > Malacostraca > Decapoda > Palinuridae > Panulirus > Panulirus argus. The sequence continues at coordinate 14,914 of JAYMFT010385306.1, read as the reverse complement.
GCTCGGGACGGACGTGTTGCACAGCGAGCTCTTCCAGTCCTCACTCCCACAGACTCCCACAAACGCTGGCGTGTGTGTGTGTGTGTGTGTGTGAGTGCGTGTGTGTGTGTGAGTGCGTGTGTTTGTGCGAGGGCTCTTACGCACGCTACAATCCCAGGCGCCCACCCATGGGACTATATTTGGTGCCGACAGCCGGCAAAATGCCAGCAGAATCCCTAATACATGTGTTAATCTGCTTTCTTCCAACTGCCGAATTCATTGCGCCGTGAACGCAACCCCTTCCATCTTCACGGTAATGCATGCGCCTTTACGGACATTCTATTTGCTTCTCAAAATTCTTTCAACTTTAGTAAAGACAGATTATTACAGACACCCGGTCTAAGTTTCAAGTCTGTTTTTACCACATCTATCAAATCTTTTCATTTTCTTCCTCCTTTAGTTTTTTTTCCTTTCAAATCTTGCTTCACAAATTTGGAGACTGAATCATCTCACCCTCGGAGACGTTGTGATGCACTTTTCTTTAAGATGATGTCCTACGTTCTCACTGTCCGTGATGGAGTTGACTGACTCTCGCGGACGGAGTCACTCCAAGGAGTGAACTCTACCCCTTTGACCGACAACCAAGCTCTAGCTTTATCTATCTATCTATCTAGCTATCTCTCTATCTGTCTACCTACCCATCTACCTACCTATCTTTCTATCGACCTACTCTCATAACTCTACTACTATCTACATGGAGTGGATCAAGTACATACAGCGTACCGCACCAGTGTGGGAATCACTTCTGTGGGCTCGCCATCCCAGCCCCGATGGCGGGCCAAAAGCCGGGGAGAGAGAGAAGAGGAGGAGGAGGAGGAGGAGGAGGAGTTCCTACGCAACTCCATGCAAAATAAAGAAACTGAAATACCCAAAAAATATATGAAATAGACAGCATGAATACACACGGGGTGAGTTAAATGCTGTAATGGCACGACGGGCGAAATTTAGATGTCCCTATCACCGCCATTTCATCCCGCCGCTGGTAAACACCAGCGATACAAGTCCCCCGCTGACACACTTTAGCGCTTCGGGTCTTCCCCGGGGACGGGCGACGGTGCTAAAAAATAATCATCTCCCGCGGTAAAGAACGGCGAGTACAATTCCCCCGGTCGACGTGGACTATCGCCACGTCCCTCCCTACCGGTACTACAGGAGTGTGGGTCTCTCTCCCTCTGCTGAACGTCGGGGTTGAGGTGCTGGGCAGTGATACTATATGAAGACTCGACCCCTCATCATAGTGAGGCTAAGGCAGGAGGAAGATCGGGGTTAACAGTGCCAGGGAGGAGGACTCATGGTAAGTAGTATCATGTCAGGGAGGAGAAGTACCATGTCAGGGAGGAGAAGTTCCATGTCAGGGAGGAATACTAATTGTATACAGTACCACGCCAGGGAGGAAGACTCATGGTAAACAGCTCCAGGGAGGAAGATCATGGTGAACGGAGCCAGGGAGGAAGACCATGACAAAGAGTGCCAGGGAGGGAGACCATGAAAAACAGTGCCAGGGAGGAAGTCCATGACAAACAGTGCCAGGGAGGAAGACCATGACAAACGGTGCCAGGGAGGAAGACCATGACAAAGAGTGCCAGGGAGGGAGACCATGACAAACAGTGCCAGGGAGGAAGACCATGACAAACGGAGCCAGGGAGGGAGACCATGACAAACAGTGCCAGGGAGGAAGACCATGACAAGCAGTGCCAGGGAGGGAAGACCATGACAAACAGTGCCAGGGAGGAAGACCATGACAAACGGTGCCAGGGAGGAAGACCATGACAAGCAGTGCTAGGGAGAAAGACCACGACAAACAGTGCCAGTGAGGAAGACCATGACAAACGGTGCCAGGGAGGAACACCATTCCAAAAAAACAGAGCCAGGGAGGAAGACAGCAAAGGAACAGCGACAGGGACGAAGATTCACGGTCAGGGAGGAGGGAACGACCGACAGCAGAAAGCATCGGTACCTGAGCACGACATCCGCCACCAAAAGGTCAGAGACCCCAGACTCCGGCGGCTAAAGTTCAGGCTTAAAGCTAAGGTCCGCTCTGACCACTGCTGTTCTTGTTGTTGTTGTTGTTTCTGTTCTTGTTGTTGTTGTTGTTTCTGTTGTTGTTACTATCGGCAACACCTCAACTTGCCAACATGGCCGCCTCTGTCCCCAACGCCAACCGTCACCATCAGCAACAGCAATTCTTTCCTTCCACCGACGATGCCAACACCGGCTCAACTGCCATCAACTTACCACCAACACTGCCAGCAAAAAAAAAGGGCCATCATTATCACCAACATTTTCCCTTGAACCAGCACCACAGGTTTCCACCACTAACCACTTCTTAAACACCACCACCTCTGCCAACAGGGGCCAATCCCACCGTCTGTACCATCACCAACAATACGAACATTTTCACTTCCACCACTGCCACCCCCCCCCCCATCCCCTGACACCAACAGTGACACCATGAAGTCCAGTCATTAACACGCAACTGACACAAAGAAGAACCCTGAACTCCACTACAAAATACACCAACGTAATTTCCTTTCCTTAAAAAAAAATAAAAAAGTAAATGTTTATATGACGGTCTAAGGAAAAAAAAAAAAAAAGAATACTGACCTTAAGAAAGGGATTACAGTAACTCGTGGGATATACTTCAAAGAACCTCTCACTATCGCAGGAGAACAGTTCACAAGTAAACAATTAAAAAAAAATCATTAGATAAATCAATTTGTATCAAATAATATCAGAGGACCTGCACGACAGTAAATAAACATAAATAAAACATCATTTCACATAAAATATGCTAAACACATTCACGGTACAAAGTAAGGAAGACATATAAAAGACATACTACCAAGCAGCCAATCAAGAACCGTGTGGTGGAGAACCGACCCAAACAACAACTTAAGACCGTGACGCGGCCACAATCCTGACCCACTAACCCAACCATGGATGAGACACAACGGTCCGCCTGTCCTGGCCTTCCCTTCTCGTCTGGAGCTCCCGTATTCCTCCCGTCTCCCCCCCACCGTCTCGGGTTTCTTGCTCCTGACGCGGCAGACAGAAACCTAGTTACTCTGCCTCCCGAGGCTGTTACTGATGCCGGTCCTGCTACTTGTGGTGGAACTGCTAATGGCGTCTTTGCTACTTCTGTCGAAGCTGCTGTTACTCGGTGCTGCCTGCTGCTACTGCTGCTGAAGGTGGTGCTACTGGCGTTGCCGCCACTGCCGGTGCCGAGGTCCAGTGGGGGAAATCGGCCCACACTCCCACAACCTTGGAGGATACTACCGGCATCTCGGGGTCACCGTCCTACCTAAAGGGGAGCCCGTTACCAGCTAAGTTCTTAGGTGAACCACAACGTTAGGATGTGAGGTCCTCCCACCTGGGCCGAAGGCCGCCCAGGTGTCCAGGCAGAGAGAGAGCCTGTAAACGACCAGATGAGATCTGATTAGGCCCCTCGTTAACCTCTTGTGAATGTGTCGACCTCGGACAAACTCACTCTCTCCCGCACGACTGGTAAAGTTGGCCAGGCAAAGGGATATTGACATCACAGAGCGAATTTGAAACTGTTACAACTACTGTTATTAACTACTGTCATTACGCTTATAATGACAACTCTGGCGATGTGGCAGTTCGAGTGTACGCCTTGTGATTCGGGCAACTACGTACAGTTGTGAACATGGAGTGTGATTTTGGGAAGCTTCATGTCAGGGAAATCACGGGGCCTTAAATGGGTGGACTGTGACTCCAGAAGCCTTTAAGCAACCATGGTTCACACGACGGTACGACCCTTGGATCTTTAAAGCGCACGACGGTACGATCTTTGAGAACACGACGGTACGATCCTTGGGCACACGACGGTACGATCCTTGGGCACACGACGGTACGATCCTTGGGCACACGACGGTACGACCCTTGGACACACGACGGTACGACTCTTGGACACACGACGGTACGATCCTTGGGCACACGACGGTACGACCCTTAGACACACGACGGTACGATCCTTGAGCCAGTGACCAACAGAACACTACTGGCGAGACAGAAGGTCATGTCCAACACAAACACACAGGTACGGGCGGACCTCCCCCACTCCGTTGCCGCCGGGACGCCTCCAAGGCAACCAGTACCATTCGTTTCACCACCTCTCATTCACTCGGGGCGATTCACTTGCCTGTCACGACGCCTTTCTTGCGATGCGTGGCGCCGCGTTCACGCCAGGCATTCATCGCCACGAGCGCAATACTCACTCATTCACACTTTTTTTTTTCTTACCCATTCGTCTTTTATCAACCTGGCGACACACACACACACACACACAAAAAAAAGAAGTAAGCATCGATCTGTGAACGGAACTTGCCCCTTCCCCTCTCTCTCCTCCATTCTAAGCTGGGAACACAGTTCACGTCATTTTGGAAACGGGATCCAGACTATCGGCTACATAACGGCCCCGCGTTTCTCGGGACGGATTTTTCAGCTTTCACTCGTGGATTTGGAATAAATCCTCCTTGACTGACACTCGCAATTTCAGACGTGAACGGGAAAGGCTTAAGACGCGAAGATTTCCCCTCAAAAACGGTAGTTCACTGATTGACTAGAGTATGTTCCGCTGTGCATCTGTCATCATATCTGTGACACACACACACACACACACACACACACACACACACACTTACACACGGGCCTCTGTAAAGTAGCGGTTAGCGTTACTGACCATGAATAAGCACGGACCAGCCCAGGGTCCGACCAGCATGTGCTCGAGTCCTGGGCCCGTGGCTGTCGACCTACACCCAACCCAGGTGTTCATTCTGCCTTCCAGGCTGGTCGATGAATGGGTGCCCGGCTTGGGTTAGTGTGTGTGTGTGTGTGTGTGTACACCTTCATATCTTCCAGGTCAGTACTCAACCGTCAACCACACCGTCTACCGGATCAATGTACTTCACCTGTCTGGCGACACTCCACGACATCTGTCTATCTATCTATCTATCTATCTATCTATCTATCTATCAATCTATCTGAAAGACTTAAAGGCTAAAGGAACTGATAAATTATATCGCTTTTGAAGATGGTCACTCTCTCCCTCCCTCCCTCCCTCCCTCTCTCTCTCTCTCTCTCTCTCTCTCTCTCTCTCTCTCTCTCTCTCTCTCTCATACCAGTGTTTATCTTTATGTTAGCTGAGAAGACATGGAGGGAACTGGTCTACCGATAACAAAAGGCTCATCCTTAACAAATAACCATTTTTTTGGCAGTCCAGGAAGAAAAGACGGCTTCAAACAGCACTGCCATTCCTACTGAGATCTGTTTATTCTGCAAGTCAGTGTTAAATTGTCTGTGTCAAGTGCAGTTACGGGCGAAAAAGCAATCAAGACAGACGTAAATGACTAACATGAATGTTTGTACAAATACCATCCACGAACTCTGTCGACTACAGCATCATTAATAAGTTGCAAATAGTCCGCTATCACATATGATCACATAAAACTTATAAAGTTACTGTCAGGCGAAGCTTTGGTGTTGAACGGCGTGTGGTGCCAGAGGTGGCGCTCCCGCCTCACCACACCCGATGCTCCACGAGCATCGTCTGCCCACGAATCGCCACACTGAAAACTTACTTTGTTAACCCAGCCCCTCTGGCACTGCTGATCCAGCCCCTCTGGCACTGCTAATATGAAGTTACTGACACTTCCACGCTGTTCATCACTCGGCCGCTTCCCAGTTCACAATCTGACTCTTCAGCTTTACCCACTCCCTTCCTCCACACACCTTACTCTGCCCCTTGATCTGCCTCGCATCTTTGTCCAAGTTCTCCACCCTCGCTGATGCGTGTTGAAGGAAGGCACGTGGCGTTTCGGACTGTCTAATAAAGTTCAAGTCCCACTACAAACTTGAGGGATCACCGACCACAACTCTCGGCCGCAACTCATCTTCTTGGCGTCGCCACTTGTCGACCAGATGTCGCTAGGCAAGCGTTACCTGTCCTGCTGAATATTTACTGCCATATTTACCTCTGTTCAGTTAAAATTAGAGTTAGTCTCTACCGGTTTCAAAAAGATAAGTTCTATTTGTTCTTTCAGATGTATCATCAGTATGAACTTCACATTTCAACTCGCTAAATCTCATCCGGACTGAGAACAAATTAATATTCAAACGCTCTTCGTGGTGTTAGAACATACCATCTGTAAATTCCCAAGTATAATACTGCATCTGGCTGTGCATCATACATCAATACGCATTCCTACGATAGCTACGCCTCATAGAAGATGCGATCAAAGATTAATTTCAGTTCAGAAGCACCGTGTTCCACAGGACTGCCAAAAAAAATTACGCGCCCTTGTTGGCAGCACCGCCAATGTGACGAGCTGCCAACGACAGAGTATAGTTGACACGTTCATCATCCTTCCTTTTAATAAACATCAATTTTACACATATTCTCCAAAAAGTACGGAAAAGCTTAGATTGATATATATGGTAAATTTTAGTACGTAAACAGTCAGCTTAAGTTTTTTTCCTGAGAAGTGGTACAATAATTGCTCTGTTACAAGTTCATCTTAAGATCAGAAGTTAACATAATAAGAAAAATCATTTACAGGTATTCACTATTTTCATTTCCTCGTGTTAGCAGAACAATAAGGAAGGTTAATGACTAGCAAGAATAAGACAGGCAAATGTTAAAACTTTCAAGGTTGTCATTCTTGACCAAGCCGTAACTCGTGGAACACTGGCTGTGTCTGGAGGGCTGGGAGAGTGACCATAAGGATCACGAAGATGAAGCTTACCCTGAGTGGACGAAAAAAAAGAAACATATCAACCACCCACCTCCTCAGCACACATGTTACTGATATCAATTCCCAACAACAAACTGCTAATGTGTTTGATTAAATGTCTGTGTACTGCATGTGCTACATTTGTATGTGTACTGTATATGTTACATATGTCTCTGTACTGCATGTTCTGCATATTGAAAGAAAGTAATATACACATTTCCACTACACTGAGAGATGACGAAAGTATTAGTATTAACACAACCAAGTAAACAGTAAAAGAAACACCATATCGACATCCACCTCTCTCTCTCTCTCTCTCTCTCTCTCTCTCTCTCTCTCTCTCTCTTTCCACCTGCTATTATAGCTACATTCCAAGTGCTGTTTATGACTGACGGTTCGCCTGAGCGAGTCCACCCGTCATCACCTGTACATCTTTCACTATGCTTCCCTCTTCTGTCTCTGGGCTCATCTCTCCTACCTCTTCATTCTGCTTCTCTTCCTTGACAGTTTCTGTCTACTTTCTACCTCTCCTGCCTCTACACCTTCTATAATTCTAATAATCTTAACTTTACTTTCTTTCTTTCACCTTCTCCCTACATATTTCTCTCTCTGTACCTACATATCACTAGCTCCCCTCTTTTACACTATCTTATATTCTACTTCTCTTGGTTCCTCGCTGTACTTCTCTCTCTCTACCCTCCTCACTCTACGTCTCCCTAACATCTATCTGTCTCTTCTTCCTCTACTTCTTTCCCTCTCCTCTATATTTCTCAAAAAATCTACTTGGTTCTGTTTCTGTTCTTCCCTTTCTGTACTTTATTCTCTACCTCTTCTTCCTTTGCATCGCTTCTCTCAATTCTTCTTTGCTTTCATTCTCTTCCTTCCTCCCATTACCTTTGCCTGTTTCTTTCTATCCTGCCTCAAAGTCTTTTCCTACACACTATTTCAATGGGAGAATAACCTGGCGCAATATGGTTGTGTTCTAATACTGGGGGCCGCAGATGCCATCGTCAGACTGAGTGTATGCATGATCAGAAGAATGTATGTGCGCTTATCATAATGCTCGATCACTGAAATATTTTCATGATCTCACTTCCATATACTGTCCGGTGAAGGTCAATTCATAAAGAAATTTTGGTTGATGTTTTACTTCCCGTCACCAATTCACATATGGCTTCTTGATTTCCTCTCTGTATTACAGAGCTAATCTATTCATCGGTGTCCATGAAGTCTCTAAAAACATATAAGAGACATGATTGTGACGTCACATCTACACAGGAGCTTCCTATTAAGTCTTACTGGGTTTGTAAGTGGTGCCAATAAGTGTGTGGCATAATACATCAGTTAACTCTGTTTTCTTGTGTGTGTGTGTGTGTGTGTGTGTGTGTGTGTGTGTGTGAGTGTGTGTGGTATATACCTATAAATCATTAAGACAGTCCGTTGATGCTTCCTGAGCACCTCACTTTTTCCTGACGTTACTTGGGATACCTACTTTCCACTGAAGATACGAAAACACTGTACTTCCCCAACACTTCAACATACTGCTTTTCCCTTATGCTACTTGGTAACCTACGTTTTGCCGATATAATCCATCAGTATGACCTGCCTGGAATGGAAACATTCTGCACAATCTCACCTGTCGATCACTTTATTTTTTCATAATTTGAGTACATTGGAAACCAGACATTGTCAGTACTTCCCACACATGAGCCAACCACTCGATCTGTTCTAATGATATGGGTCTTGCGAGTATAACCGAGGAGTTTTTTGAACAACACTATCATAGTCTGAAACTGCGACCTCAGAAGATACATGGAAGCTTCCCTGAACTGTAATGATACTTTCCCACCTTAAGTGGTACTTCAGCAGCTTCTAAAAGTAAATTACATTTATTTCTTGTTTACCCAAACAATTCTCAGATCTCTGGTTAAAGCTAGCTAAATTCTAGACGACATATGCTTAGTGTTGTCCTCACACTGATGACGCTGAATATTTTTGAAGTAATCATTACGTGAAGCTTTCAGCATTAATTCTAATATTCCTGACTGAGAATCTTCCGGTGACGACTACTATGCCCATCCCCCCCTCGCACGGTACCCGACCATCGTCAGATAATAAAGGAATCTCCCGACCAACATTCTCCTTCCCTTGTCATAAACATCTTCGCTATTGCTCCGGCCATGACTTTCTTCTACAGTCCAAACTGGCGCAGTCTCATGAATCTGGATATCAGTATCCAGTCCTTCCAGATCAGATACTTCCAACTCAACAGAAGATATTTCCATGATCTATAGAGCCTTGGTTGTCGACCTCTTGACCAAATGAACAATGTCAAATCCCACACAGACGACCGCACATTCCTCACTTGACAGGCGCCTTCGTGGGACCAACATTGTTATCCATGAGGCGCTCGCTGGTGCCAGATCTGACGTGTTGCATTAAATGGTAAAACATTTTTCAATCTTTCTTTCTGTTAACCTTTTGATACCTTCTGGGAAAGGATCCTGCTGGCGAAGGTGTCTGATGGCGAAAATTCCATCGGCATCAGAGTGACGGGGGCCGAGGTAATGCATTTGAAATTAAAAACGTAATCGTCGTAACTCCTTTTGGCTGATGCACCAGCATAGATCAGTACATGTTTAACAATACAAATTGTTCTCTCTCTCGCCTTTCGTCCAATTGTCCCCACTTCGATTTTTCGCAGAGAAATATTAGCAGTAAAATATTTGTCAGTATACGTATGTAGGCATTACGTGTCCTCTTTTCCGATGAGGCCTCACCTATCACTCCTCCCATTCTCTGCCCTCACTCCCTCTCTCTCAACCTTCCTCGCAATACTTGATTTTTTTCTATCGTTGCCGCTGTCTGAGGCTACATTACTGTGCACCCAAGGCTCATTTTGTAAGCGGTCTTGGTCAGACAAAAGTGCGCAAAGATTTATGATAAATTATTATAAAGTTGGTTCATTACTTACCATTACAATCTTTCATATAGCAAGCTTATCTATTACATGCAAAAACTGGATATAATCTTGAAATGTTAAAAATCTTATTTACAAGAGGGTGATCCGCCATCTTCTCAGGGTTTGTTTGGACGCATCCCTTCTGTAAAATGCTATCTTTTCACAGTCTTAGACGTACTGTTCTAATTTGCGTCTAAATCTCTAGTTACAAAATTTATAGTTAACGTGATTAAATCTCCTGGGAAGCCAAAGCGCTAGCACCTGTAGCCTAGCCGCCTGCCTCCCCCGTAATATAGCAATGCCAACATCTTGCAGTCTGCTGACCTTGTTACTTTCTCTAGACACATGTCTTACTTGATACATTTCATTGTTATGGAAAATGGATGCAATAGAGCCTACCTGCACTTAGATATTTGCTTTAAACAGATCTATTAGTTCCTGTCTAATCAAAAACGTTAAGATCTGTAAGACAAAACCTATTTTTTTGATCAGCCTCTTTATCGAGTGCAAGTCTGGCTAAAACAACTTCATGCTCACGTACAAAAGTGAGAGAAAATCCAAAGGAATTTGATTTGACCAATAATGCTCACATATCTATGTTTGCCTTCGGAGACAAACATTGTTACATTCTGATCTCAGGGTATTTACTGCAAATCGTGAGGACAAAGAGCCAGATAATCAAACTGTATGTGGTTGCGATTTCTACATGCTTGATAGCGATGAGTGTGGCTGTCAATTCAGTCTTTAGCGGAAAGGCCCAGTTGTTTCTTTCAACTTCTTTCTTTGTCTACTACCATTAGGCTAAATACGATGGCAGCACAGCGGCAGTACTGGTTTTGACAGAGCAATAAAGATTATGAGGAATGGGTTTCTCAAGAGATAACTAGGTGTAGTCAAGTTAAAGTGAATTATCTGCTAAGAAGGCGGGAAATGCCGTCGCTTCTTAACTTTGTAAAACCAAAGATCGCCGATCTCCAGGGGAAAGATCGGCGATCGTCTTTCAGTATGAACGTCAAAGCCTCTGCTGGACTGTTACAGCCTCCAGCAGACACAATATCCCCGTTAAGCCAAACTACAAAACCGGTATATTTCATCGAAGAACAATATATACTTCTTTTTCTTTTTCCGATAAAAAAGTAGTTTTATACAACTTCAAAATTAAAGCGTGTCTCTGGGCAGATGTGGAGGCTATAAATCTCGGGCAACCAACCATGAATCACAGGAAGAAAGCAAAGTTTTGGATGATATACACAAGTGGCATCGGGACCCCACCATCCCAGGCCACGCCATGACAACACATTTATTGCCTCTGTTGTAAGTGAAGCTGTTGTGCTTTCTCCAATGTTTTTTAATTACGGAATATTACGTAAAGAAAATATGTATTTCTCTACATTTTTCTCTATATGGTTAATATCATTACGGACTCAAAACAAAATTTTGAGGCGTACCATAACTTCATTACACTTACTTACTATGAAGAGTGTTTTGGAATATTCTGTTTGAAGGAACCTGAACTTTATAAAAATCTTAAAGGTAAAAATGACTACACCGTTTGTTATGATGGATACTATCTATATCTAAAGCTCTGTCTCAAGGGTTGGTGATGTCTCTCAGCCACGGGATAATTAAAATAAAACATCACAGAACTTTTGAGATACGTCAAATGTTGATTTATCACATTAACAGAGAATGTTTACATCGGTTAAGATGTGTAAGATGCTGTAACAAATAACCTTTAGAGTCAGATTCCTTTTCCTGGAAAATGACGGCTTGAATGGAATGTGCCGAAGAACATGACACCAAACAATAATCTGCATCTCACAGTACGAGGACTGCTCAAATTTCTGTTGTTCTCAAGACCTTAAAGTGATATAACCTACTGATCATTCTGGTGTGTGTGTGTGTGTGTGTGTGTGTGTGTGTGTGTGTGTGTGTGTGTGTGTGTGAGTGTGTAATTAACTTTTAGTGTTTATCTATTTATGCAAATGTTTAGGGCCATTTACACAGGTGGGGTTTGACTGTGTCTGTATGTGTATATGTATGTGCTATGTGTGTGTTACTTGTCTACAAATATCTTTTTTACTTACCTATAAGATAATAAAAATCAATTCCTTAAAGACAAATATATAAATCTTAACCTATGTTGGGATGTTTCATATAATAAACAACTACTACTCTGCCGACGACAGAAAAAAAAAATATCTTGCTGTGAACGCTCTAGTAGTTAATTTCCATATCATTAAAACGATATCCTTATTTCACAGAACAGTGACCGGAAATTACTGCAACGCACCGCTCGAATTGGTCGTCTGTATTCAAGTCACCAAAGGCTGTGCTTGCCTGAGTTGCAACGGTGGATTATAGACTACAGAAGAGGAGAGAATCACGAGGTAAAACATTCTTGTACCAATGATTTTTGATGTTACTGATGCCTTACTGATAATGAGCAGCATAACTTGTATTCTTGATAATAACTCCGACCAACTCTGTAAAACAGTGCATAGCCCAGGCTTTGTTCTTCTGTGATTAGTTGGGCAAACACATTCACCATTATTAAATTGCAAACAAGATATGTAGATTCATTAAGACACTAGAAAGAGGTTCTGTTTCTTCCACTGAGAAGAGAAGATGTAATAAAACCTCTTATATTGTTCTGTGCAGGCACATAAATCTGATGGTGACACTGATAGCTTCCAATCCCTAAAGCTACTAACGATGCCCTCAGTGATGGCCAGTTAGTGAATATTATATGCATCAGGTGCAGAACCTTGTTATTCACGAAAGAAGATTAACATGCACTGCAGTTACAGAAATAGAAGATGAAACATATGGAGTCACATGAAAGCAAAGTGAAAAGGAAGTCTTGGACTCTCTTAGAAAGAGGTTAATATTATCATATAAAGAAAGTATATATACACACTTATATATGTACTTACGTACCGATGTATATACAAAATCACACAAAGCACATGGGAAGCATCAACATTAACAGCTGCTCTACTTGTGTGCTCAGTTCAAGAGAAGCGAATGCTTCATACTATCCTGTCTCTTTGCACACAAGAAGGTTTTATCCCCACGGGCAGTTTTCCTCGCTTTTATTTCAGCACAGTAAGCTTTCTCTGTGGACGGCAGCCTTACACAGCCTCAGGTGGATACTAAAGAAAGATAGGAGTGTAATGGGGAACCGTTCTATTATCCAGGCGTACAGTGTTCAGAGGCCATGCTTCTATTACAACGGTTAACTGAAGACGAGGAACAGGAAAACTAACATGGAGAGAAAGTAGGAAGAAAATGAATGCAAAATAGAATATCTTACGAGGACATGAAAGCCTGTACTAGAAGAAAAATAGCATTTCTTCGTGTGTATCAGGAAATATTTCTGGTGTGAAAAACAGGAGCGTGAGAAACGGTAGGGTGGACTGAAGGTGTTAACGTAGCAATTACAGGGAAATATGAGGACCTCAGCTGATGATGCAGGAGGCACTTGGTGAGAAGGACAAACGAGAACGAGCACTCACATATTAGCAGGTTGTAAATAAAAATAAAATTGCGTAAAGAACAGTAAAACGAAATTGGTTTAAGATCTGGAAGCAACCGTGAACGCAAAATTTCTTCACAAATGCGGAAACACTTAAGAGAAAAATTGAGGGGCTGAGGAAGGATGGTAAATTTGAAAAAAAGATGACTGGAGACTTTGATATTCAAAGAATATTTAAAAATAGATTTAGAAGATATTATTATCTAGATATTGAGGAAAAATCTGTATCTAAACACTGAAATATCAGGTTATGAAATGCAAGCTAAGTAGATACGACCTACGGATGGAAATATGACGCTAGCAAGTACTAAAAGATGAAATTTATATCAAACATTTACAAGTTTATAGCAGAATATTTGGAGAGTTCACAATGTCAGATGATTCTACTAACTGTTGAATACTGATGAGAGGCATGGCGCAGCCACTCTGTCATGAGGGACACATGACCCCATAAGAAAAGAGCGAGTGGCACAGTACTGAAAGTAATATAAAGTACTTATGGTCATGGCGAGTAGTCGGGAGTGATCAGCCTGTGGGGTGATCATATCAGAGTGGTTCTGGTGAGGTACTGATAGTTCACACATCAGGAAGGATTATACAAAAGAATACCAAGGAATTCAAACAGCAACAGACCACTGGATCCTCTCGAGGATGTTTATAGTAATGGAAGATGTCAGAAACCCGCATATTACAGTGGCAATCGGGTCTTTCTTCGCGACAGTGATGTTGACCAATAACGCCTGCATTGCTGAAAGAGAGCTCTAAAGAGATTTATCGGTGGTCACTTGTACCAAACTTTTCTCAAGCTGCAGCGTAATTAACCTGATCCTCGTTTGCTGTTTGAGTTACATCTAATATCTCGTTGCGAGCAGGTTTCTCGACTAAATGAATTAGGGAACTATCACGCAAACTTAGGTACAGTCCAAGCCCGGAGCTACTGCAAAGGGATTCTCCCAGTCGCTTAGATACCGGCATGCAAAAATCTTGTTTGATAGAATGCTGTTCACTACTAAAATGTGGGTGAAAGGAATGAAGAAAAGGTAGCACTGGTAAGGCAGAGCACGGGAATATCTGTGATCCAGGAACTGGCATGGAGAAATCGTGGGGGCCTCTGCACTTGCTCAGACTTCTAAAGAAAATCCTGAATGTAGATGTATTGTGTTGAGAGAAACGGCATCTTGAATGTACAAGACAAATACCTCTTTTGTCGAAACATTCGTTCAAATGAACTTAACAGAGAATAATCTAACTTAAGTTAACACAGGCGTACTACTTTAAGCCTAACCGTGCCACCTGCTATGTTGAGGAATTTCTGTTTCGTTTTTAAGTATATTATTACGGGGTTGTCTAACCGAAAATTTTGACTGTAATGGCTGCGATTTTTGGCCTCTGATATGGCATACCTCAGTGTTCTTCGTCAGAACAATACAATACTAGGATAGAGAAATACAAGGAAGAAGGGAAGAATCCTGGTGAAACGGACAAAGGGATAAAAAAAAAATAGGAATACGCTGAGGTGAGAAAGAAAATAATAATGTACAATGAAAACTATGAGAGAGAGAGAGAGAGAGAGAGAGAGAGAGAGAGAGAGAGAGAGAGAGAGAGAGAGAGAGAGAGAGAGAG
>JAYMFT010385296.1:0-20187 GCA_038088735.1 Panulirus argus | reverse complement strand
ACATATATATATATATATATATATATATATATATATATATATATATATATATATATATATATATATCCTACCATGAGGCAGGTACCCAATTTATCGACAAACTCCTAAGGATGGATGAAAAGCTGGGTTGACTGTGGACCGACTGCCGAAACCAGGATTCGAACCTATGCCCTCGACATCGGACGGCCTGTGAATACGTCACGGTCAGGAACGCTAACCGTTACAGCACGGGAGTCCTTGACTAAACTCATTCTGAATAAAGTTCTGAAGCTGACAAACATGAATCTAACTTTGTTAGGACTCATTTCCAGATTTTGTTAGGAGCACTAAATTGTCAAAGACTGGGGCTGCGTTAGCGACTAATCAATTGATTACAAACGGGAATTGATCACTGATGTAGAGAACAGTTATATAAGTACATCATAATCAACAATGGATGCCTATGAGCGCACTTATTTACTTATCTATGGATAAAACAAGTAGCGAGCTTATTTGAAGATATGAAGAGCGAGTCAGGAGAAAGTTCAACAAGGAAGCCTAGTTTAGGAAGCAATGGGTGGCTAGAAATTTTTAAGAAATGTACCGCATTGCACAGGACAAAGTTAGTTGAGAAAGTTCGTATCAAAGTTCACCTTGAAGCTGGTAGTACACATTTAGGAATGGCTAATGCATATCCTGTTCTTTTTTGAGGTGAGAAAAATGATTCACCTCAGCAGGTTTTCAATGCTGAAAAAGTGGACTGTATTAAGTTACAGCAATGTGACGCAGGACTGATAGACAAGTGACATACTGAATACCTGTTTTGTCTTCACTACCATTTTGGTTTCCTGAACTCTTGTGCTTTATTCTATCCTGCAACTTGACCTGAAATCTACAGTATTTAATACAGCTGATGAAAGGCCAAGTATTGCATATAGGACACCTAACCTAACCTAACCTTAGAAGTGCACTTGGAAATAACCAAACACTGTAAAGCAAGTGAACGTGTAGCCAGCATCACTAGGGTACACTGGCTTCCACCAACACCAGAGTACACTGGCTTCCACCAACACTAGGGCACAGTGGTTTCCACCAACATAGGGTACACTGGCTTCCACCAACACTAGGGTACATTGGCTTCAACCAACACTAGGGTAAACTGGCTTCCACCAAAACTAAGGTACATTGGCTTCCACCAACACTAGAGTAAACTGGCTTCCACCAACACTAGGGTAGAATGGTTTCCACCAATATTAGGGTACATTGGCTTCCACCAACACTAAGGTACACTGGCTTCCATTAACACTAGGGTATACAGGCGTCCACAGACACTAGTGTACACTGGCTTCCACCTACACTAGGGTAAACTTGTTTCTACCAACACTAGGGTACACTGGCTTTCAACAACACTAGGGCGCACTGGCTTCCACCAACACCAGCGTACACTGGCTTCCACCAACACTAAGGTACATTGGCTTTCACCAACTCTAGGGTACACTGACGTCCCCCAACACAAGGGTACACTGGCTTTCATCAACGCTAGGGTAAACCCGTTTTCACCAACACTAGGTACCGATTATCCTTAAAAGAGTCTGTTACGAACAAAGAAATTTTCAAAGTCTGCTATTGCTTCTCCTACGACTCCCTTGATTAAGAGATAAGAGTGGAGTAATGATTTATACAGTATGAAACGATCATGGAGAGCTTGGTCGTTGGATCAGCAACAATGGAAGATTTATGTGAAGCAAGCATGCAGGTAATCGGAGGATTAAAGCAGTTCATTTGAGGATCTGTGGAGAGTTTGAAGAAAGTCCAACCATGTAGACTTTTACAGCAAGCCTGGAGTAGCTTTAAAGAAACGTACTACAGCGTACTGCATCAGAGTTAGCGGGGAAGCTGCCTATGCAGATGAAGTGGCGGCTAAAACCATTTCCTGACCCTTTCAAAGCAATTACTAAGGAAGGTCATTGCCCAGTCCAGCAGGTTCTTCATGCTGATGAAAACTTGAGTTGTGTCGGAGAAACAGAAATACCTGGGACGACATATACATCCAATGAAAAGAATCTGCCTGGCTTTAAACCTGCTTAAAAACTCAAAAACAATACTAAATACTACACTTACGGGAATCTCAAACCATTTGCTAGATATTCATTCCAAGAACCCAAGGGCTCTGGAAAGCGTAAAAAGAAAAAAAAAAAAAAATTACTAGTCAGTCAGGAGACAAACGAGAAAACTGGAGTAACCATGGCAGATTTATTTATGAAGACTGGTTTAAAAATGATCATTGCCTTGCCAATATTATTTCCGTGGATTGGGGCCCCAGGTGTTTCCATGGTTTCCCTAGGCTGCTTTGTATGCCCTGGTTCAGTCAACTGATAGCACGTCGGCCCCTGTACACCACTCTATTGCACTCGAAATAGCTTGGCTTAGAGGACACTCCCTGTCCCTGACACAGATCGAAGACCTCCTAAAACCTTTTGATGACTTGTTTGAGAATGTGGAAATAGGTTTTCCAGTCATCAAACACATTATCGATGCTGCAGTCCATGGATCAAAGTGTAACAGCAAATTTCAAGGCCTACTACTTTTTCTGAAAATCTGTGCAGTTCATGAAGGCAACAGATGGTGAAATCGCTGTCACAATAAAGGAATTCGGGGCTTACTTCAATATCCTTAAGGGCCAATGAAATCAGTGCTTTCACTGACGATTCATGGAAGGAAGTCACCATCACCAGCATGAATGCTGCAGTGGAGAAACCTTTGGCTGGAGTGCATTATCTACTGCCAAGGTTTTGATAAGACTAAGACATAAGACTGTTGATATGGGCAGGATAATATGCAAGAAACTAACCAGTGAAGACCTGACAAAGATGAATCCATAAAGGTTTCAAGAAGAAGAAAGAAGTGAAGGTTGAGAGACCAAACATGGTTTCCAAAACCACAAGATCAAATCAGGGGTACTTAAAACACATTTTGAAAATGGAATGGCTACACCTCTAACTCCAACAGGAAACACAGCTGCATAGTAATAAAGAAAATAATCAATGACAATGAGATGCTACAAGGAACATTTCTTACCATAAATCAGACAGACTCATTCCAACAAGCCTTGGATAAGGTCTTCCAAACTGAGCAAGACAACCCAGCCAAGACTTCACAAAAGCAGCCTAAAAGAATAGTTCCACAATCTCATCTTTAACTAAAGAACCTCCAGCCTCTTTACCTAGTTAACTCCTCCACCTTAACGGCGGACGCTCACTGGAAATAGTTCAGGAAAGACATAAAATACCATCTGAAATACTCATGAAATGCGCTGACTGCCAATATGTTTTAATTCTTCTTTCCAAGGAGTGAAAATTCACCCCAGCGGTCGTTGGTCAGCTGGCATTCTAGATGCACCCCACTGTGATACTTTCCTTATTCCTTTATTTGGCACTTTTCACGGTTCACACTTCTACAGAAGTTATGAAATTTCTTTTACATGTAATCTTAAAAGTTAAGAAGCCCTTGACTAGGAACACTCATCTCCTATGTTAGGTTAGGCAAGGTTCGTAAGATTTGGACTTATACCATCACTAATACAATAATAATAATAATAATGATGATAATAATAATAATAATAATAATAATAATAATAATAATAACAGATATGACACGGAAACTAAAATTACGCTTTATTTTGCCCGTTACGAAATCTAGATCGCAAGTCTGTAAGGAAATGACACTCGGGCTTGTTTTGATTAAGGAGGAAAATGCCAAGAATTTTCTGAAAAAAAAATACATATACTTTCTTATAGTGGTGCCAAGAATTTTCTGAAAAAAAATACATATACTTTCTTATAGTGGTCACCTCGACACCACCTCAGGACTGAGGATCAAGGAGAAAAGACAGATTCTAAACAAATCAACAACTTAATGTAAAGTTGTCAGTCGTGTACTTAAATAAGTACAACTTCGTGCGGAACTATTCCTAGCCGTAAGGATAACTTTCATAAATCTATATACACGTAACGCACTATTTTAAGATGCAAGATAAAAAGATAGAAAATAAAGTACTTTGTAATATTGTGTATATTAGGATACTATGAAGTAGTAAGCGAAAAAATCAAAATGGTAACGATGTCGATATTAATCAAAGAATTATTCTGATTTAAACCAAATCAATTTCACAGTTTCGTTGATTTTGACAAAGTGACGCGTGCAAAACAATAACGTGTGTTTATGGGATCAGTCGGTTGGTTGTAAGGTGGACAGACTCAAGACCTGCCGAGCATGGACCCATAGGCCTCTTGCAGTGTCCTCACTTCTTATGTTCTTAAACATGAAAATTCAAAGTACTGTGGTCAGCAGGGGTGACTGAATTTTTTTGAGTCATTATAAACAGATCAATTTCATAAATCATGCATACATTCTCATTAAGAATATGGTTATGAACTTACTTAAAAGTTAAAATATGAAAACGTTTATGATATCTGAGAGTACAGCTTTACTGTAAATCTAAGAACATAAGAAGTGAGGACACTGCATGAGGCCTATTGGCCTATGCTAGACAGGCCCTGAGTCTGTCCACCTTATAACCAACCGACTGATCCCATAAACACATCCAACCTTCGTTTAAAGTCACATGAAGACCTAGCTTTCATTACTGTACAATTTCAACCAATTCCATAAATCTACTACCCTATTCCCGAACCAATATTTACCCATATTCGACCTGAATCTATTTTCTTTTCTATCTTATCTTCCATAGTCAATAAAGACATTATTCATAAACTAAAGCCCTATCTTACCGTTGATATTTACGAATACCGACATTACAATAAAAAAAATTCCACGCAGTCACATACTTTTATAAGTAATCATTTTGATAAAGCGGGACATTTAACTTCAACATTTCGTATTGCCGAACACTTTCCTGCGATCCTTAAATTTTTTAAGCGACTTGACATCTTCCCTATATCTAAGATGTGACCCAACCAAGAAACGAGATGACTAAGTAAACATATCTACCAACCCTACGCCGCCCGACTTATAGAGCCGTCAGTTGTGACTAAATTTTACAAAATTGATCAATTTTCACAAATTTCCCGGACAAACATATACTATTCAGGTACAGAATGTTTCCAAAAGCTATTTTGCACATACACCAGTTACCAACAATCTACGCAACAAAAATTTTCACCATACTGTTCACAGAACACAATACACTGCAGTTATATCATCTTTTTCTTTACAAATTGTTTATATCAGAAGAAAAATCCGTAATTCTCGTTTCGCATTTGTTTCCCCAGCGCTGCATCAGTAAACATTCGTAAACGTATTCATAAACACAAACTAATAAAAGTTTTCTTATATATATCAGTTTGTCATAAACACAAATTAATCACTGCTTTCTTTTATATCAGTATGTGTCACCTTAAATGCCTATGATTATTCCTATCACTTGCTACACTCTATGATTCCCCTCTTTTCTCTAAAATCAATCACTTTCCTTATGAATTTCCAGCGATTTGAAGACTCCTTATTCTCGTGGAGGACATTTATGATGACAGTCATATGATCGCTGTCTTCTGATTTCCCAGCACTACATTGTTATCGCTGTCTTCCTATTTCGTTTCGCTTCACTGGTATCGCTGTCTACCAATTTCCCATCACTTCACTGTTATAGCTGTCTTTCAGTTTCCCTTCATATTATCTTTGACTTCCAATTTCCTTTTTATCTTGACTATTATCGCTGTCTTCCAGTTTCTCCTCACTATTATCTCTGTCTTCCAATTCCCTTTCATGTCACGTATTAGAGAAATATTTACATCACACTCGCTACCATACTAAATGTCCTCGGCCCACGTCTCAACACTGGCGAGGTCAAGTGAGGACTGACTGGCTGTTTGATCATAGAACCGGTAGTTTAAGTAAATAATTAACACACAAATAGACACGTAATGCTGGGTCTCTCCGTTTTCTGTTTCAAGAGAATATTTTCTATTTCAAGAAAATAGCTTACTAGAGCTTACAATTAATAATATAATTCTTTCTTCTGTTAATTGATAGCTGAATTTAGCTCAGAACTGACGACACCCCTGCTCCCCTACCCCTCGTAAAGACGTAAACACCAGGGAAAGAGTGGGTGCGGCAAGGGATGCTTTTAAAAAAGTCAATTACCCGGCATCACGGAAGGCGTACCGGCGCTGCCAGACCCCTGGCTTATTGGGTCGCATTGCACAGTTGTCAAGGCCAGACGTGTCTCTGGGTAGCTCCCGAAGTGATGCATACTCGTAACCCACCTGATTGGCGAGCTAGTAACCAGTGCATTTCTCCCTTTAAGTATTTTGTGTTTAAGTGTAATTCTGCGGTATGGAATCGCTCCTTAGGCGATTTTCAGAGTTAGAGGGAAAGGTAGAAGCCTTGAGCTAGGAAAATCGTGATCTTCGCTCTAGGCTTGAAAACTCGGGTGTCATGCATAGTATAACACCTGAAGAGGACAGCGGCTCAGTGGCGGCAGATACCAGTGGATCGGCTGAAAGCGGTGGTTCGGGTTGGACTGTGGTGGCCTGTTGGGGGTCTCGGATGAGGCTCAAGAAAACCACCCAACCATTAACACAGCTACGATGCTATAATTCCTTTTCCCTGCTAGCACAAGGAACAGGGGAAGATAAGGTGGTCGTTGAAGAGGAAAATGGAGTAGCAGACGCCAAATCCCTGCCCCAATGTAAAATTCTAGTTATCGGGGACAGCCAGGTTAGGTATTTGGATAAGGCTTTTGGTGATAAGGATAGAAAAAAATAGGACGAGGGTGTGTTACTCTGGGGCAGGGATAGGTGATGTAGTAGATAGGGTGGACGACATCTTGTCAGCAAATGGGGTCAAACCCATTATCTGCCTGAGGGCAGGGAACAATGATGTCGTCAAGTGTAGGAGTGAGGGGATGTTAGCCAAGTATAGGGAGGCCATAGATAAAATTAGGCAAAAGGGAGGGATCCCGATCGTATGTGGTGTCCTGCCGAAGAGGGGGTAGTCGGTGGGGAGGTTGGAGTCACACTGCGTGGGAAGGGGCGTCCTCTTCCTTAGACCAATGGAACTCCTTCTATGGCAAGGATTCTATGCATGCTAGGGATGGGGTACATTCATGGGAGTTGTTCAGTTTGCTAGGTGTACGGAGAAGGAGGTTTCAAGGGTGTCTCTCTTACGTTAGATGGTTTGGGTCAAAGAACTAGGATCAGGGGTCAGGGACATAAGAAATACAAGAAAAGAAAGGGAGGTAATGTAGGAAATTGTTAAGGACTTAATGTATACTACACAATATGTAGGAGTTTGAGAAATCAGATGGAACATTTAGGGGCGATAGTAAGCACAGAGTCTATAGATACGGTATGTTTAACTGAAACATGGATGAAATTAGAAGACAGATCTGTTGTCACAGTATTCTATGAATGGTTACAAACTTTACACGACTGATAGGAAGGATAGGAGAGGAGGTGGGGTAGCACTTTATAATAGGAATAATATCAAAAGCTGTAACAGAAGTGACATTAAAGTAACAAATAATAGAGAATCGATTTGGGCTGAAATATATGAAAACAATGAAAGGTTATTATTAGGAGTACTATACAGACCCCCAGATTAGTCTGAGAGGGAAATTTTTATGGGACGAAATTTGAAGGCTTGTGATCAAAATGTATGTATTGTAGGTGACTTCAACTTCAGTACAGTTAACTGGGAAGATAATACAGGATGTTGAGATGTTGAGTCTGAGGAATTTATGGAGACAGTCCAAGATTGTTTTCTAACAGCACATTTCCGAGGGGACCAGGGGTGATAACATTTTAGATTTGTTACCGGCAAATGCAAAAAACCTTAAAGATGAAGTTGAGGTGGGAGGAGAGTTAGCAAGTAGTAACCACAAGAAAATAAAGATTCAGATTATCAGAGTGGGCGAGTACATGGAAAATGGAATTCAATAAAGATAAATGCAAAACACTTTGTGTGGGTAAAGAAAGGAACACTAAATACAAACTGAACAATATTACTATTGGTAAAACAATGCGAAAGAGATTTAGGAGTATTGGTGAGCAAAGATCTTAAGCCGCGGCAACAATGTCTTACACTGTGTAATAAGGCTATTATTATTAATAGGACTGTTAGCAGTCTAACTTCTAGAGTATTATTACAACATCTTGCGTTGGTGAGACCACATCTGGATTATGCGGTACAGTTTTGGGCTCCATATTATGCAGCTGAAATAGACTGTTTAGAGAGTACAAAGGCGAATGACAAACAATTATCCCTGGAGTTAGAAACCTCACTTATGAAGATAGGTTAAAAAGGCTGAGTTTACATTCACTTAAGAGGAGGGCTAGAGGGGATATGACTGAAGTTTTTGAATGGGTTAAGGGCATTAATAAAGGTAACACGAATAAAGTTCTTAGAATGGCGCCATCAGAGAGAACAAGAAATAATGTTGATTTGGGAATAGCGTAGTCGATTTATGGAATAAGTTGCCAGGTACAGTAGTGGGAGCTAGGTCTTTAGGTAGTTTTAAACGAAGGTTGGATGTGTTTATGGGTTCAGTCGGTTGGTTGTAGGGTGGACAGACTCAGGACCTGCTTAATATGGGCCAACAGGCCTCTTGCAGTGTCCTCATTTCTTATGTTCTTACGTCTTGTTGGGCAGCGCTGCCCTGGTCTCTGACGTGACGCAATAATTCAGGGCCCCCAAGGAAGCAAAACCCTGAACCTCCCAAGTTATTTCAGCCTGATGTGAACTAACTGCACCTCATTACGTGTTAAAGCCTCTCTCTCTGCACAACCATAAACTTTATAGATTTCCTCTTAGACGTGGTGGATCAAAAGAGCAAGCAGGGACGCACGCACCTTTCACGGGGATCAATCGGTACAGGGTGAGCCAAAAAAATTACAGTGTACGTAAATTCTATTACACGACGGGAAAAGCGCGTCTCATTTCATAGCATCACTTGCAACAAATGGCGTACGTGACTCGCGACACGCGCGGTGACCGGCCGACACACACCTCGCTTCCTCAGGCAACGGCCGGGCACTTCGGTGTGTCTTTTAACTCGAAGCGTGTGTCCGGATGTGAAACTGGTTTACTTCGCTTGGGTAATCGGGATCTCCCTTGCTAACCTTCCTGGAATGTTATAGTTCCCTGAGGTAGGCTTGCTAGTTTATATATTTTCCTGGCGTGTTTCCGTGTTATATAGGCAGTTATACTTGTAAAATACAGGAAGTGTTATGATGTTTATATAGAGCTGAATTAATGATTATATATAAAAAAAAATCTTTTAAAAATCTAAGATATTTAGAAAAAATCTTAAAAATCTATCAGATATTTAGAAAATAATTTTTAAAAATCTATCATATCTTGAAAAAAATCTATTAAAAATCTATCAGATATTCACTTGACTATGTTACCAAATACACTGACTGCAATGAAGAAAAATGCTGACATTTAAAATTTCAATTAACTTATAATTTCATAATAAAAATTATGTTCCATTTGGCAAATGACGAGAGTATGTGCTAACCATGTGTGTGTGTGTGTGTGTGTGTTTCTGCCCTCAGAGCAATGCCCTGCGGAGTACCAGTACCTGAGGAGGAAGCTGGGTGTTCCACAGGTGCCCCGTTCCTTCCCCCTGGACCCGCGCTGGCTAGAGGAGCCACCCAAGGACCCCAACCACCCACTCCCGACCTCCGTCACCACACTCGTCGGAGGCCAGCACGCTCGCTCCATTAGGTCAGGAATATATATATATATATATATATATATATATATATATATATATATACTCTGGTCTCCGGTGTTTAGGGAAGTATTGACAGTAAAGAATAGATAATTACACCGTCTGCGGCTGTAGTTTGTGTCTAAGGAAGCAGTGACAGTATAGGAGATAATTACACTGTCTGCAGCTGTAATTTGTGTCTAGAGAAGTAGTGACAATAACGAATGAGATAATTACACTGTCTGCAGCTGTAGTTTGTGCCTAGGGAAGCAGTGACAGTATAGGAGATAATTACACTGTCTGCGGCTGTAGTTTGTGTTTAGGGAAGTAATGACGGTAAAGAACAGGAGATAATTACACTGTCTGTGGCTGAAGTTTGTGTTTAGGGAAGAAATGACAGTATAGGAGATAATTACACTGTTTGCGGCTGAAGTTTGTGTTTAGGGAAGCAGTGACGGTAAATAATAAGAGATAATTACACTGTCTGCGGCTGTAGTTTGTGATTAGGGAAGCAGTGACAGTATAGGAGATAATTACACTGTCTGCGGCTGAAGTTTGTGTTTAGGGAAGATGTGACAGAATAGGAAATAATTACACCGTCTGCGGCTATAGTTTGTGCCTAGGGAAGCACTGACAGTATGGGAGATAATTGCACTGTCTGCAGCTGTAATCTGTGTCTAGGGAAGCAGTGACAGTAAGAAATAAGAGATGATTACACTGTCTGTGGCTGTAGAGTACGCAAGCAAGCTTAAGAGCGATGAGCATGGTGGACAATTCACAGTTTGTAAAGGCTGATGCCCAATTATTCTGACATTCCTCTCTCTAATCCTTTACCTTTTGGCTGGGTTACCATGGCAGAACCGTCAGTCCTTCCAGTGAGAAGAGTGACTTTGTGCATAGGGGACGGGAGCTGTGCACTTCCTTTGGCCCCAACCTCATTTCTCTCTCTCTTTTCTTGCATGTATTTTTTCTTTTTAAATTTCCGCTAGCTTATCTTGTTGCAACCAGTCGAAAATTCTCTCCCCCACGTCTCTTCAGCACATCTCTTGCTTAACCGCCAGATGTGACCTCCTTTCTTTGATAAAGAAGTCGCTGGAGGCAGGACTGGAGGTTAGGCAAGAGACATATACGGTGAAGTATCTTGAATAGAGCTGTAGACTCGTGTCACAATTTAAGCCCCCAAGAATTCAAGTAAATGCGACTATTACTCAGAAATTAAATAAAAATACTGACATGAAGACGGGGATCAGAGACAGGGCCCCCATGAGTGTAAACTTTTCCCTCCTCCCCGTACGCACAACTGGGTCGTAATATCGTAACCGGAACGTTTACCGAAGTATAAAAATGAATAGGGTTACCCTTAAATCATTTCAAGGCTTTTTGTTTTCTATGATGAATTTATAAAAGAAGACGTCTAAGGTGAATAAGGGTAACCTTGTACGAATCGGAGCAAGTCTTCTCAATAATGAAATAAAATATAGAATCTAAAGCAGAGAGAGAGAGAGAGAGAAAATGGAGATGTGTAAACCAGACTGTGTTTGTAACTGATAAATTGGTGTGCTGAGTTGGTGAGTTTATTCAAGTACAACAGACATTTTAATTTCACCAAGTTAGCACAAAAAGAATATACTTATTTCCAAATTGGTCTTAACAATAAATCTAAAATAAAGAGTAACAATTAGAGAGTACAAAAATACAATGCGGGCTAGATACAAAATAAATGGGTTTCATAATTCCTAAAACTATTACCAAAGAACAGAACACAATTTATAAAGCACCAACGTAGAAGGACGAAAAGCTAATTACAAAGACATTAAGATCATTACCGCCTATTTTATTCCCTTGAAAAAAAAAACCTTACTCTTTCTGAAAATCATCTTTTAGTTTGACACTATCTGCACACATTTTGCAGGGACGGCTGTGAGGACAAAATCCTACGATATGGAGCAAAGCTTCTCACTGACAAGGAGAAAGACAAAGACAGGGAATTTGTCGTCAACTTCTACCTCTACGACTCGACCATCTCTGTCTACGAAGTACCAAAGATCAACTCGGGTGCGTAATGTCAAAGTGGTTTCCTTTAGCGATAAGCAGATGATGCCGTTTTCACAGTATGATTTTGCCAGCTTTTGTTTTCCTTAGTGAAAAGCAGGTGATGCCGTCTCCGTAGTATTATTAGCCAGACTTTGTCTTATTTAGTGATAACCAGCTGATGCAGTTTCCATTGTATGATTTGCCAGCTTTTGTTTTCCCTCGTGATAAGCAGATGATGCCGTTTCCATACTATGATTAAGCTAGCTTTTGTTTACAGAGCTCTATCCACTGCAGTTACGTACGCTGCCGTCAGTTGTAAATTCGAAGCGGTGGAGGTTCCGTAAACCGCTAACGGAATTTTCTCCCATAAACGTTTATGTTAAAGTGAATTAAGTTAAATCAGGTTAGTCTGAGTCAGGTTTTGTTAGGTTACGTAAGATTATCCTGACCGTGCAAGTCGTCCTTTCTTACCAACAGGTGTTGAGTACAGCACACAGAGCAAGACACAGCCTTCTAAATTTGCTAACCTTAACTGGAGACACAAATACACTTCCCATTTTATATATACATATATATTTCTGGCGCTACCTCGCTAACGCAGGAGGTAGCGATGCTGTTTTCTGTGGGGCGGGGTGGCGCCAGGAATGCATGAAGGCGAGCAAGTATGAATATGTACATGTGTATATGTGTATATGCATGTGTATGTATATATATGCATATATGTACATGTTGATATGTATATGTATGTATTGTGCATCTAAGTGTGTATATGAGTGGACTGGTCTGTCTTCGTCTGTTTCCTGGCCCTGCCTCGCTGACGCGGGAAACGGCGATCATCAAGTATTATAATGATAATAGATAATGATTTCTAATGTAATATTTTTACGAGTTGAGAGATTAAAAACTCATGTGTGGGAGAGTGGGGTTAGCGCTGCAATGGGGCTGACCCCCATCATCCAGCGAGGAACCCATAAGTGTGTAGGGCCTCATTGTCAGCTGCCAGTGGGTGTGGCCATGCACTCGGCAGTCTGTAAGGGCCACAGTGACCAGTGAGTGTGGCCATGCACGCACTAGACTGTAGGGCCAAGGTGACCAAGTAGTATGGCCATGCATTCAGCACTATGTAGGGCCACAGTGACCGGTGGGTATGGCCATGCACCTAGCAGACTATAGGGCCATAGTGACCACTGGGTGTGGCCATGCACCTAGCAGTCTGTAGGACCACAGTGATCACTGGGTGTGGCCATGCACCTAGCAGTCTGCAGAGCCACAATAATCAGTGTGTGGCCATGCCCCTTGCAGTCTGTAGGGCCACAATGATCAATGACTGTGGCCATGCACTTAGCAGTCTGTAAGGCCACAGTGACCAGTGACTGTGGCCATGCACCTAACCCTAGCGTCCTATCCTCAGGTATGCGAGCTGGGATGTTCCTTGGACGGGGGCTGGTGGTGGCCGAGGGAGGCCAGGGCCACGTGTCCGGGCAGGACCTATACGCTGGGGCCACAGTCACCCTCAATTCGCACGTCTTCTACTTGACCCACGCCGACGAGTTCACCCTCAGCTACATGGACCAGCATGCTGACGAGGTTCGCTCTTCCTGACCGCACCACGTCTTCTCCTGCACCGCCATGTTAGCACAGTAATCAACACACACACACACACACACACACACACACACACACACACACAAGCACACACACACACCACACACACACACACAGACACCACACACACAGATACACACACACACCACACACACAGATACACACACACACACACACACACACACACATACACACACAGGGCTGGCTGGAAATACCTAGTTCATCCTAATCTTAATCTCTTGCATGATTAGGTGACTCGTAACTAATCACGACCTCCCAGTTCTGTAATATCTGTAATACCGTTATCAATCTATCTATCTATTTACAATCACACAAACATTATGTATGTATGTATGAATGTATGTATACATGCATATATGTATATGTGTGTATGTATGAATGTACATTATATGTATGCATGTAAGTATGTACGTATGTATGTATGATTGTATGTACGTATGTGTGTATGTATGAACGTATGTATACATGCATGTATGTATGTATGTGTGTGTATGTATGAATGAATGTATGCATACATGCATGTATGTATGTATGTATATGAGAAGGTGTGATTACTTGTTTGAGCAATACGGGTGGAGACTTCCACCTGGGTGGTATGTGGTAGAATGTGGCAGGAGGTATACAAAGCATGTGGTAGATGTGGTTTTGGTAGATGATGCAGGTAGTAAACAAGGCATGCGGTAGAATGTGGCGGGTGGTATACAAGGCATGTGGTAGATGTGGTAGGAGTGTGGCAGGTAGAATACAAGGCATGTGGTAAATGTGGCAGGAGGTACACAAGGCATGTGGTAGAATGTGGCAGGTGGTATACAAGGTATGTGGTAATTGTGGTAGGAGTGTAGCAGATGGAATACAAGGCATGTGGTAAATGTGGCAGGAGGTACACAAGGCATGTGGTATACAAGGCATGTGGTAATTGTGGTAGGAGTGTGGCAGGTAGAAAACAAGGCATGTGGTAAATGTGGCAGGAGGTACACAAGGCATGTGGTAGAATGTGGCAGGTGGTATACACGGCATGTGGTAGAATGTGGCAGGAGGTACACAAGGCATGTGGTAGAATGTGGCAGGTGGTATACAAGGCATGTGGTAATTGTGGTAGGAGTGTGGCAGGTAGAATACAAGGCATGTGGTATACAAGGCATATGTGGCAGATATGGTAGGAGTGTGGCAGGTGACTGGCGTCCTCCCTTCAGTTCCCGCAGGCCAACTACAACGTGGCGCTGGACGAGGCCAGACGCTGCCTGGGCCACCACCAGCTGACCGCCCTCCTCCAGCAGATGGCCTCGCACGACCCGGGCAAGACGGGCTTCGTCCCCACCTCCCTGGCCGTTGCTGCTCTCTCCAGGGCGCTGAGTGAGTCCCCACGCCCTCTGTTGCTGGGTCATGGTCGGGCTTCGAGCCCTGTTATACACTATACATAATACGGGGTCCCCAGCATACACGGAGCCATAAGCCATGTATGTGTGTGTGTGTGTGTGTGTCCAAAAATGCTATACTCACAATCACTGAAAAGACATAGATAATTTATGTTCTGCTCTCTGATTTTCACTGACGGCTCCTTACACGACACGAGAACCCCAAATTGCTGTAATGAATTACCCAAATTCCTCAATTCTTCCGTAAAAAGCCATAACTTACATAAAAGGGGAGGGTGATACACCTTAAAAGTAACACCTACTTACAAAGAGAATTTGAGTGGAAGTCAGAAAGACATTTTCAACCAATTAAATTTTCTGTGACTGTACACTAGTCACATCTCAATGCTTAGTAGCCCAAAGCATAAGACATGTTCTTTTTTCCTATCTAAAAACAGCGTCAGACAATTCAGTGTTCTCTGCCACCTGCTGTAGCCTACTGCATGGGCAGAGCCCGGGGTCCCAGTAAAGCCACTTTTCGCTCGCCCTCTGCCTAAGGCAGAGCGAGAACACCATCTCGATTTATGGGAAAGTTGCTGGCAGCTCAGGTTCCCTACACACACACCCACACACACACACACACGCGGGTAAGGAGATGTGTAAACTTGAGAAGATTTTCATTCAAACATCGTTCACTGAATAAGACAGCATATATGTTGTTCAATATTTACTTGTGTAATTTTTACAACTTTTACATTATCCTTTCTTCCGGGGGATAATGGAATACCACATCTGTGTTTTCCCATACCTAATATCACAACACTAACATAGAGTACAGTCCAATATTGCTTTTCGAATTTCTTCATCAATTATCAAATTAAGTAAAGAACAGCTACAGCTATAAATATAACAATATATATTACAGAGCACAGAGTAGCCATGCTGACACTAAGAACACTAGCTGACCACAGAACACACAACAAATATGCTGTCTTGTTCTATAAACACGGCGGTACTTGGCATAGGCTAGAGTGTGTGTGTGTGTGTGCAGGAGTAAAGACATGGTACATATATATACAAGGTTAAGAGACGGGGCAACACGAGTGTAAAACTCTCTCCCCGCAAAACACAAATAGCAATCACCCACACAAACAAAACTTTCCAATAGATGGGGTCCCCACCATTGCATAAAAATCCCTCTCAGTACAACACAAATAGGTCATTGTACAGCTCCATTACATGAAATCTCCCCAGTACAAATACGTATATCTGGAAATCACGTCAAGCACCGATAGGGGTGGGTTATCCTGGGTCCTCTTGGTCCACAGGCGAGTCTTCGCTGAGCCTGCAGATGAGGACGGCCCTGGCACGTCGCCACCGTCGGCTGGACGCCGCCCCGCTGGCCAGGGAGGACCTAACACACCTCGCAGCGCTGCATCTCAAGAGGAACAATTTTGACGGTCAGTCACTATCTGGAGCTAGGAGTGGGTGGTTGGTACGTGGGCAGGTGGTGTGGTGGTGGGTACGTGGGCAAGTGGTGTAGTGGGTACGGGGACAGGCGGTTGGTGTGTACAACCTAACAATTTTGGGTGTCTCTATACTTTCTTCGGGAGCCAGGAATAATTGGTGGGTAAGTGGGTAGGTGGTGGGTACGTGGGCAGGTGGTGTAGTAGGTACGGGGGTAGGTGGTGTAGTGGGCACGGGTTCAGCAGCCGCAACACGCCAAGAACATCCAGTACATTCCGTCACACAGCAACAGTTTGCCTTGAAAGTTTAAATAGGATGATGGTCTTCCCGTTTTCTCAAATCAAGAGGTGGAAATAGAAAACGTATGGGGGGGACTTCCGAAAACCGATTATTGGATTGGAACATGAGGCGAGGCTCGCATTTGGGGTTCGAACAGTGGACTGGCAACAAAAAATCCAAAATAAGATCACCGAACTGGGGCATAATGGAGTGAACCTTAATAAAACGTGGATCGTGAAAGTTAAATATTTAACGATAAAACGTAATATAACGAACATCACACAACTTCAGTTGCCCCAAAGACGTCTTAGAAAACAGACGAAAACTTGGTGTCTCTGCTTTTTCATTTCCTGTAGATTTATTGCATTCCCTATATAATTATTCAATATATTTAATACACATCAGATACTTTTATGTTTCCAAAGGGGAAAAATACTATACGAAACAAATGCGTCTAAATGCACACTATACATTGGGTTTAATCTCTTTCATAACCTTCTTCAGGGCTGCAGGACCTGCGTTCAGGGCTACGGGAACGTGACGTGGAGGGCCGTGGCCACCTGCCGGCCAAGATGGTGAGGGCGGCGCTCGTGGCCACCCGCCTGCCCCTCACCACCACTCTCACTGACGCCCTCGTCAACAGGTGAAAGTTTACTTCACTCACACTTTGCTTACTTATCTTAAGATGACACACACACACACACACACACATATATATATATATATATATATATATATATATATATATCCTTCTGATCCACGGGGAAGTGAGACACGATGAGTTCCCAAGTGCACTTTCGTGTAATGATCACATCATCAGGGGAGATACAAGAGAGAGAAACATCACAGTCAGTTGGTATACAAGGACGTAGCTAGGACATCATTTTGGTATATATATATATATATATATATATATATATATATATATATATATATATACTTAAACTCACTTTCCCTCTCTTCTTCTCTGTACGTAATCCCTGGGAAGCATCTCAGAAAGAGTAGCGTCAGGTATTCCGCGATGCACAAATGCAATGTCTTCCCACATTTCTATCTAAATACCAATAATTTTCCTCTAGTCAGTTGTAAATACTGCGATTCCCATGCATTATAGCATAAACCAGCTAAGCAGTACCATATCCTTCAAAACATTCAATGTATGCCACAGCATTCGACTCCCTAAATTGTAAATGACAGAAATCCAAAGTTAAGTCTCTGACCCG
Source organism: Panulirus argus (assembly GCA_038088735.1). Taxonomy (NCBI): domain Eukaryota; kingdom Metazoa; phylum Arthropoda; class Malacostraca; order Decapoda; family Palinuridae; genus Panulirus; species Panulirus argus. The sequence continues at coordinate 2,488 of JAYMFT010385296.1, read as the reverse complement.
TTTAGTTGCAGAAATTCTAGTTTATAGGTCTGAAATTCTGGAATTTTACAGATAAAAATCATAATGTTCCCCTTAGAAATTCCTTAAACATCACATGAATGTTTATACCAATAATAGCCCCTATGGTTTGAAAGGAAACTGCAGAGATGATTAATTCGTTTCTGCTTAACATGTCTAATCAATCTTATTGACAACACACTTTCAAATATCTTCTTTGCGAAGGAGACAACGAAATCCCTGATAACAATAGTTTTCACAACGGGTCGTCGATCTCAAAAGGGGCTTTAAAAGAAGATTACAAGGTACACATCTTAGAAGTCTAATGATGTCATACGCGATACCATCCTCCCCAGGGGCAGTGCTCCTGCCCCTGGATAGAGCTGCATCATGTTCAAACTCAGTGAATGGCACATCACTTTCTTCATGTTGCTTGTTCAGCATGAATACAGCTCACTGGATGAGTATGGGGTGCACAATAAACTTACTGGGGTTCCCGGCACAAATCAATCAAAGGCGCTATTTGGCGCCTGTTGGCTCGCCTTTGAGTCCATCGTGATGAGACGGTGATAAGAAGTGGTAGTTTGGAGAACACACAGTGTGGCGCGTAGCCCAAGGGCGTCTCGCAACAGTGGCTCCCTTCTCTCAGGGCACAAAAACAATGGCTCCCTACGTCCCTAGCGAGATACGCACCCCGAGGAAAATCAATTAATTCAGCTGTCACTGAAATGCGCTGTGTGAAATCAGACAAGATAAAGTTTTTGACACTGAATTCAAAGACATTGTCGCTGAAATCCTTTCGTCCGTGTAGAATTAGACCGGGATTTTGAAATTAGGGAAAACATCACTGAAATGTTTTGTCTGTGTATATCTAAGATAAAGATTTAATTGAAAATAATACAAGATGAGGTCTGTCTTGCATGAGGATTGACCACTTCAGCACGACCTCTTTTAGCACGACGGTACGACCCTTGAGCGCGACGGTACGACTGTTGAACACGACGGTACGACCCTTGAGCACGACGGTACGACTGTTGAACACGACGGTACGACCCTTGAGCACGATGGTACGACCTTTGTTTGGGTTGGAAGGCCTGACCCTTTGACATGTCCCTTATGGGCTGGGGTAAAGGTCATACCAACGTACCCACGAGTCATACTGTCGTGCTCAGAGGTCGTACCATCGTGGTCAAAGGTCGTACCGTCGTGTTCAAAGGTCGTACCGTCGTGCTCGAGACGTACCGTACTGCTATTAGGGTCGTACCGTCGTGCTCGAGAGACGTACCGTAGTGCTATTAGGGTCGTACCGTCGTGCTCGAGAGACGTACCGTAGTGCTATTAAGTCGTACCGTCGTGCTCAAGAGACGTACCGTAGTGCTATTAGGGTCGTACCGTCGTGCATACAGTGCCGTTCACTGGTCACCGACGTGCAGCACAGTGTCTGTGTAGTGCTTGGCATTGCTCACGGGGTGAGGTACATTCCCAAGATGACGGGCTTGTAGTTACAAGGCCACTTGAAGCTTGTAGTCTCAAGTCTCTAACTTGTGGTCATAAGGCTCAATCTCATGAGGAATTGGTATATACATTGAATCGTGTATTCACAAATTTGTAGCTTGTAGTCAAGGATCTAGCTTTAAGGCATTAGTACACGGTTTGTGTCTTGTAGTTATAACTCTGTAGCTTGTAGTCACAAGACTCTAGTTTTGAGGCATTATCAAAGCAGCTTATATCCTACAGTGACAAGTCTGTGACTTAGAGCCACTGAGATTGAACTTGTTAAGTCTTTAGCTTGTACCCACAAGCGTGTAGCTTGTAGTTAATGGTCTGTGGCGTATACAAAACCTGCAGACTGTATCTACAAGAATACAACTTGTGGTCAAAAGCCCGAAGCCTAAGCTTGTGGTTACTGGTCTGTGGCTTGTACAAAAGCATGCAGACTGTATTCACAAGCCTCAACTTGTAGTCACTATCCTGAAGCATAAGCTTGTACCCACAAGCCTGTAACTTGTAGTCATAGGTCTGTAGCGAGTCTAAAAGCCTGCAGACTGTGACTAAAAGCCTGTAGCTTGTAGTTACTCGTCTGTAGCGAGTCCAAAAGCCTGCAGATTGTGACTAAAAGCCTGTAGCTTGTAGTCATTGGTCTGTAGCGAGTCCAAAAGACTGCAGACTGTGACTAAAAGCCTGTAGCTTGTAGTCACTGGTCTGTAGCGAGTCCAAAAGCCCGCAGACTGTCTAAAAGCCTGTAACTTGTAGTCACCAGCCTGCAGCTTGTGTTTGCTCTCCTTGTAACGTAGCGTTTGCTTCGGCAGCGTGACGCAGGAAGACGGCAAGGTGGCTTACGGTGCGCTGTGTGATGACCTCGATTGGCGCCTCCGACCCCACATACATGACAACCTCCCGTGTCAGGTCAGTCGCACACACACACACACACACACACACACACACACACACGCACACACACACACACACACACACACACACACACACAAAC
>JAYMFT010385285.1:0-20187 GCA_038088735.1 Panulirus argus | reverse complement strand
CAGTAGAGTCAGGCTGAAACCCGGAGATTCTTAGCACCCCATGACGCCGGGGACTAGGGGCCATGGCCATAGATTGGCAAGGGACCTCTGTATGTTGCAAAGAATATCAAAATTAGATAATATGAAATTGGAATTTGGTGTTCACTATTCTTTTTATTCTTTATGGCTTTCATTTTTTGGACCCTGAGCCTTTTTTTATTATTATTATTTACTTCATTTTAAGTTATTTTTCACATTCTTGATCAGGTATCTAAAGCTTCTTTAATATGCTGAATGACACAGAATGTTATGACACTCATCTTTTGACTACCTGTATATCCTTGAATTATCAGTGAAAAATTCTTCTTGTTGATATGCATTTTCTCAGGATCATTTATGCTTCATTGCTTATTCATCCACCTGTCACTAAATATATGCATTGCAAAAATATTAGTTGCCAAATACCCAGAAATCTTGGAGAAGTCTGATCTCATCACTTACCAAGACATATGAAAATTTAAATATCCATGCATTTGGCAAGTAGATTTCACTCAGCTTTACTTACTTTTTGGACTCATCTCCAAGCCAAGATTCTGTAACAATTTGGCCTTTTATTTCCTTCCCTCTTCCACATTCCTGTGCCAGTTTGTTGCACTATATGGTTAACCAAATCCTGAGGTAGCTGGGGTAGACTTTGATGCCAATAAAGAAATGATAAAGAAATACATATATAAAAGTTTTCACAAGCAGTATAAACACTGAATGAAGCAACCCTGCTGCCTGAGAGAAAGGGACTATGAGTTGATCAGCCAAGCATGGCCATGTGATGGCTCTGAGCCTGGGAGGTATTAGTTACATCACGCTCATGACAAAATGCTGAGTTATTCAGTGTAGAGGTATTGCACACAATTTTGTTTTCTTCAGGATATATGTGTGCATGCGGGGGGATGGGGTATTTTTCTTCGTCTGTTTCCTGGCGCTACCTCGCTGACGCGGGAAACAGCGATCAAGTATAATAATAATAATAATAATGAAGGTTTTCCATTTCCTTAATGGTTTTATGTAATATGCTCTCAGATTCAGGACCTTTTAGGCTTAATTTGTCACCTACAATTCATAAATTGATTTTTGTGTTGAGAAGATCTCTGAAATGTTTTGAATGTTTTGATCTGAAGGTGTTCAGGTGTTAGATTAGACTTCCTTCTGTTTTAGTCATTTTCTCCGTAACTTTTCTGAATATTTATATAAATATTGATTCATGCATTAGGTAAGAATTTACTGCTGTGAGTTATTTAGAAAAAAATGTCAAAAATGAAATTTACTGCCTGATGAGAAAATGGATGTTTTGAACGTATGGCGATTATGAGCTTTTGGATGTTAGATAAGATTTTCTCCTGAATAATTTTCTGAATATGTAGGTGATTTTTAATTCGTACATTAGGTAAGAACTTACTGAAGAGATTTTTGTTGAAAAACTTGTAGAAAACAGTTTACCAAATCGTAATTGATCCTGCAATTAATGCTCTGAACCAAAGACTTGTGCTAGCATTTGGATACTGTACTAGGTAAGACTTCTTTCTCTTTCAGCTAAATTCTCCTGTTATTTGTTGAATATGTAGATGATTAATATTTCATGCATTTTAAGTGAAAACTTACTGAAGGAAGTTCTGTAGAAAAACTGAATGAGAAATGCAGTGCATCATTCACCTGTTCTGATTTCAGGGTTTTGAACCATTTTAGTGTTAAACAAAACTTCCAACTCTTCTAGTTATTTTATTCCTTAATTTTCTGAATATGTAGATAATTATTAGTTCGTGCAGTAGGTAATAGTCTACTGAAGTGAATCGAGTTGAAAAGATATATGAAAACTGCAATTTACTGTATCATTCACCACTTATAAAAGGCGATTGTGGGCTTTATGGTATGAGTTGAGATTTTCTCCTACAGTATATTATCTGAATATGTAGATGATTATTAATTTGTGCTGTACATTAGAACATGCTGAAGAGAATACTATAAATAGAATACAGGGATCTCTCAATTTACGCATACTTGATTTATGCCATTTTTAGACTAATGCACTCAGACCATTTACACATTTTTTGATATATGTGGCATAAGTTTGGAATAACACAACCTTCATTGGGCTGGTAGCATTATAATTTTGTGTTGCCAGCACCATGTGAGAGGTGCACATACACATGGCATGAATACAGTGTATAGTCAAAGAATGTTGCGTGTTTTATGCTGTAGTATACTGTATACTACATATGTTTTGGCACTTGTATCATGCCATCAAAGCATATTTTAAGTTCTCTTGGTACCAGCAGTGCTAAGAAGCACTTTAAGGCCATCACTATTAAGGTTAAGATGGATGTGCTCAAATGTTGTAAGAGAGGTGAATAAACAACTGATATTAAGTATGCCATTAGATTTAGTGAATCTACTCTATACACTATTTGTGATAGCACATAGACTATCAAGGAAAGTATCAAGAGTGGAACATTAATCAGTATTCCCAAAGTTCATTTACAAAGAGAGAGTGGAACGAAAGTTGAGCACATGGATCGAGCACCAAACTCCAGAAAATGTTCCCATTAGCATGCTTGTGATGCAAGGAAAGGCCCAGATTATATATGATCACTTAGCGGTGGAATAAGGGGTAACAAAGACATTTCAAGCAAGTCCTTGTTGGTTCATGGGTTTTAGGAAATGTTACAGTTTCCACTTCAAGATAACTGGTGATGCTGGTTCTGCTGATGTTGCAACCAAAATTTACTAGGAACCCTCGAGACCATTGTCGAGGAAGGCAGTTATATTCTTAAGCAGATTTTTGTTGTGTACAAGAGTGGATTATTGTATAAGAGAATGCCTTCGAGAATGTACATATCCCATGAAGAGAAGCTGCACCGGTGTTCAATTTTTGTTATATTCTGTTTTTATTAATAGAATTCATTACATGGTATGTCTATTATAGTATTGTATATTTCCTTGTGCATATTTACTGAAGTTTTTCACTGCTATATTATTAATTACTGCTATATTGATAACGAAAACCCCTGATCTTCATTACATGCTTTATTTTATTTATGTTTTTTATTTACTTAACCATTTTGAGGAATGTATCGAGTAAATCAATTGGTACCTGTATTCAAAAAATACATTTTAGCTTATCATTCACATGTTATATGTTGAATGGTTTAAATTGAAGGCTGTTGCCAGTGTTTGGATGCTAGGTAAAACTTCCATCTCCTTCAGCTATTTTCTCCTGTTATGCACATAATGTTAGAACCTACTGAAAAGAATTATTTAGAAAGAATATATGAAAGATGCAATGTACTGTATCATTCACTGATTGCGATAGTGATGTTTCGAACTGAAGGTGATTTCGAACATTTTATTGCTATAGTCACCATGCGCTAAGTTGGCGAAGAAGCCACGCCCCTCTTCCATAGCCAAGGTAGCTGATTGGTTCATATACAATGTTGGTGTCGCTATCCATTTATTCACACTGAGTGTGTTCACATTTTATAATCAGACCTGTTCTTCTGTATAATAAAGTTAAAAATTGGGAACATTAAAATTGAAATGATTTTAAGGCATTAGCACTTTATATATGCTACAAAACAAAGAAATAATGAATAGGCTTCATTTGAAAATGATCTTGTCCTTGACTTCGACCATTTGTGATACATGTTTAACATTTTTAGCATCCTCTTTAAAGTGCTAATTCCTTGAAATCATTTCAATTTTTTTTCCCAAGTTTTAACTTTATTTTACAGAAGAACAGGTTTGATTATAAACTGTGAACACACTTAGTGTGAATAAATAGATAGTGACATGAACATTATATATGAACCAATCAGCTACCTTAGCTAAGGAAGAAAGGCATGGCTTCTTCACCAACTTAGAGTAAGATGAGTATAGTTAAGTTTTCCATTTAGGTTTGCATACATTCTATATTTTTCTGAAGACCACTTCTAGATAATTATTAATTCATGCAATAGGTAAGAACCTGCTGAAAAGAATTGTGTACAAAAAAATTTATTTGAAAAATTGAAATTTATCACATTCACCAATTATGATTTGAATGTTTTGAATTATAGGCTGTTGCTAGTTTTTAATTTCTAGGTAAGATATGCAGCTTTTTCAGATTTTTTGTCTTATTATTTTTTGAATATTGGGTACTTTTAAATTAAAGTATTGCTTTACACAAGAACATACAGATGGGAATTGGGTAGAGAAATTGATGAAAAATGCATTTTCCCTGATCATTCACCAGCCATAAGCTAAATGTTCTCAAATGAAGACAATTGCAATGGTTTGGGTGCAAGGTAAGATTTCCATTTCTTTTAGCTATTTTCACCTGTATTTTTCTGAATATGTAGATAATTGTTAATTCTTGCACATTATTGCAGAGCCTTCTGAAATTAAGTGTTTGATAGAATTTAGAAATATGAGTACCTTATCATTCACTAAGTATAATTGAATGTTTTGAGTACAAGGTGATTGCAAGCTTTCACGAGCTAGGTAAGACTTCCAACTCTTTCAGCTATTTTCTCCAATATTTTTCTGAATTTGTAGATAATTAATCATTCATGCATTAAATAAGAACCTTCTCAAGAGAACTGTGTAGAAACGATATATGAAAAATACACTTTACCCTATTATTCAATGATTATAATTTGAATATTTTGAATTGAAGGTGATTGCAACCATTTGAATGCCAGTAAAGATTTCCATCATTTTAAATATTTCATATATTTTTGAATATGTTCTTGATTATTAATTCATACATAAGCTAAGAATGTATTGAAGGGAGTTTTGTCTATAGAATATATGAAAATACAAGTTGATTGGTTGGAACATAAATCAGTTCTAACTGTTTGTTTGACAAATATCATTTCCAACTCTACCAGTCAATTTTCTGTTATTATATGTAAATAACTTAGTTGTTTCTGAATGCAAGTAAATATTATGTGTTTAGTACTTCTCGTAAATTTTTATTTTAATGTTTAGGAAACATTATAGATAATATTTGATATGTTCTTAGGGGCCTACAGTTCTTAACCCTGTAATTATTTTAAGACCATTATGAACTGAAGTTTATGAAACTGAGAATCGTTTGATTTCTTGGTCTCTATTGTGTGAATGTGGCAACATCTGTGTATAACCTCTACAAAAAAGGTATCAGAAATGCACATCAAGGAGGGACTTTTCACCATAGGCAATTCTTTCCTTCATTCATTCAAAGACAATGTAGGAGCTTATGTTACACATGACAGAGGTGATTTTGTAATCATTAGCTATGCTCTACGACAAATGGAAAAACTTGCCTAATGTCATTTGTATCACAAACACAGATTCAGAAATGGGGAATGTTGAAATGGAGTGTGATCTAGAAAGCACCACTGATATTCACATATCTGTGGAGGGTAAGATGGGAAATACTATGGTAGTTGACTCTATGGAAGGTGTACAGGAAGGTTCAATTAACTTTGGCTATGGTGTTAAGAAAATATGGAAAGTGACTGGTAAAGGGGGCCAAGAATCCTCCTCAAGCCATGACATGGATATGGAGAGAGAGACATTGAATCAGGTGTGGAGAGAATGTGAGAGGATAATGTAGGAAGTACAGGCCAGGAAGACAGTACAAGTTTTGACACTGATATGGAAAGAGATTGGAGGAGTTCAACAGTGAATTGAACGTGAAAATCACTATATGTCAAGTGTCTATAGATATAGGAATTTGCATGCTTGGCAGTACTTGTGCGTCATTTTGGGGAAAGTGTAGATTTCAGCCCACCAAAAAGAAAAATGTCTAAACTCCCAAGAAAGGCAGAATCTGCTTTTGGGAGGGATGCAGTTTTCCACATCCAGAAGTTTGCATTGCAAATCATCATTAGATGAGAGACTTTGCTTGGCCCAGTATGGCAAATATCACCATTTAAGAGGAAGATTGTGACATATATCTCATGACGATCACAGTACTCACCACACATGGCAAATGGTGGAAGTGGAAAACTTCCAGAAGTAACACTGTCTTTCCTCTAAAGAATAATAAATGAACTAAAACCAGTATACCAGGCACAACAGAGCAGGACATATTAACTCTTTAGCATCTCCATATGGATATTTATGTGCAGCATAAGTTAAAGAGCATGCATTACTTGTAAACAGTGACTTAGCAGGTTGAGTTGTATATCATATTTAGTAGAATTGTTCACTTTAGTTGATCGTAAGAACAGACTAAGAAGATATTTCTTTTTAATATTTTGAACTTTGCCTTCAGTTAACAAGGAAAATTTTGCCATTGGTTCACCAAAGGGTCAAAGAAATGAAAAAGAAAGTCCTTTCAACTTGCTGACCATTTTTAAATGGCACTAATGAAAATTTTCTTATATTGCCATGAAACACAATACTAGATTATACAACATGTACAAGTCTATCCTTTTCACTTACAGTTATGTCTTCATCCATTTTGTATTACAGGCCATTTCAGTTTGATGATTATACAGTATACAAATATAAACCATTGATTAATAATTATGCCTTTTATATATTTTTTGATGTATCTTTAGCTGTAATCGTTTTGATATATTTTCCTGACTTCTTAAAATTCTTTATATCATAGCACTTAAACACTGAATAAACCTCTCGTATTCCATGGAAGTATACTGAAATAGTGATTTTTGCTGTCAAGGTTTCATGAATCTTTACCATGTGAGTAGTTATTTTTCTTATACCAAAAGAATTGTTACTGTAAGGAAAGAAAAAATAGGTAGCCAAGAACACAGTCTTTTGAGGCAAAAATCCTTATGTATGAAGGTAAAGAATTCAATATCTGCTCTTTCTGTTTTCCACTATATTTTCTCTTTTTTTGATATTTTCCTTTGGAAGAATAGAAAACATATAGGTTCTTTGATTGAAAGGAGAGACCTTTGTGATTAAAAGAATTAGTATTAGAGTTTGCTTAAAGATTTTGTCATACATAACTTTTTTATTCTTGTTATGACAGTGTCACAGGGTGGCTACCATAACCCTGCGGACATGCCTCTGCAGAACCCTAAGGAACAAATTGCTATGTGGCAGCAGAACACTTACATGAGTGACTCAGGCATCCATTCAGGTGCCACCACAAATGCACCATCTCTCACTGGCAAGGAGGAGGAAATGGATGCTGAGTGGATGGAAGGACAAGCACAGCAAGGGTTCAACCAGGGTGCCTTCACAACAGAGCAGGTAGGAAGTGTTGGTTTCAATTTCTTTTAACTTGGTTTAGAGGAAATACTGTTGAATTTTAAAGGAAAAGCTGATGCATGTAGACTCCTGTCTAAAGTGAAAAAAATTCACTATTATCTGTAACCAGCAGCTCTTTTGGGTACCTTCATTGCTTGTACCAATTGGATGAATTTAGTAGCCAGTCCTTTATGCTGTGTGAATATGTGATAGTTTATTTATTGGTATAGATTTTGACAAGTTTTTGCTGCATATTGTATTTGAGTACTGTAGATTTGCCAAGTACCTTATCTACTTAGTGAAATTATTTTCCATCTCTCTAAGCAGCTATTATCATAATTCTTATTATGATACTTTATTTTTGCAGAATACATGTATTATGTCATACTCTGTAAAGTGTACATGGGTAAAAGTCCATAAAGATATTTTCCTCAGCTAGTTGATTTCAGTCTTAGGCCTACTGGGTGTTCATCAGCAAAGGTTTTTATATTTTATTGGTTTTTAATTACCTCAAGATTTAGATGGTAATAAGATAGGGGAGAAAGAATACTTTCCACATATTCCCTGCGTGTCGTAGAAGGCGACTGAAAGGAGTGGGAGAGGGGGGGTCTGGAAATCCTCCTCTCCAGTTTTTACTTTTCCAAAAGAATGAACAGACAAGGGGGACAAGTGAGGATTTTTTCCTGTAAGGCTCAGTCCTCAGTTCTTGATGCTACCTTGCTAATGCGGGAACGGGCGAATATGTATAAAAAAAAAAGAATCATAACAGGGAATACATTTACCTAAGCTTTCCATAATATTATGTGGATGGATTATGTATGCTTTGATCTTCCAGTACTGGAGGGAGAAAAATGGGGCAAGAATATGTGGAACTATGTATGTTGCATGCGAGGAGGCATGTTTAGGACAGGGATAAGTGGAGACTTTTGCCATGGCTACCCCCTTGATGAGAGTTCATGGAGGGATTGGGCATCAGAGATATAGATTGTTAGATGGCAGCTTTGCTATAGATATGAATTTGGATAGGTTTATATTGGTCTTATTTGTTTGTAATTTTCTTTTTCATATTGACTGATTGATTTTGTTCATTCTAATACTTTTCAAACTGGAACTTCACAGGTTTTTAATTCTAACATTGATGCTGAAAAATGATAAAACATATTTTGGTGGTATATACCATACCTATTAGCTATCTGCTTATCACTAATTTTGCTTCTCTACTATGATTTGCATGAACTCTTGAGTTAGAGTTACTATTACAAGTTTGAGACTTAGCTGACTTCAGGTAAATAGTTAATGATTTAACGGGCTTTAGAAAAGGAACAGATTATGGATTGGAAAGTTAATGGATAATTTCAAAGTAATACCCTGCTTTCATATTTGTCACCAAAACATGTAAATAAAGTTTAGTTGTTTTATCTTTTTTCAGCTTGCCCTTCTGTATACAATTTTCTCTTTATTAGTATGACATTTAGTACTTCATGGAGTAGCAACATAACTCAGTCCAGTAAACATCACATCCCAATGGATTGACATAGATTTTTTCTGTTTTATAAGTTAACTTGGCACTCTAGTTGTTGTTGTTTGTATTTTATAGGTTGATGATATGAACCAGCAGTTGAACCAGACTCGGTCCCAGCGTGTCCGAGCTGCTATGTTTCCTGAGACTTTGGATGAGGGTATGGAGATTCCCTCTACTCAGTTTGACCCACAACAACCCACTGCAGTACAAAGGCTGGCAGAACCCTCACAAATGCTCAAGCATGCTGTTGTAAATTTGATAAATTATCAGGTCAGTTTGTATGCTTAATGATTTTATTTTACTCCACATTACTGTGTAGCATAGTCAGATTGTGTGTACAGTACCTGCAGAAAGCTTAAGGAATATGGGGCCTTTTGCTGTATGGTTGAGTGTCCTCAGAATTTCTGTGTCTATCAGCGTACCAAATGCTCAGATCTTAGTTAATTAGTACTTGGCAACTCTTCATGGTGAATCCATTACAACAGACCGAGGAGAGCGTCAGTGCCTCATAGGACGAGCTATAGAGAGGGAACGCTTGCTATGAGCTGCTGGATTAACAGAGAACCTTTTTTTGTTTCATTCACTTTTTGTCCCACATCCACCCTCCCACACCTTAGAATGGGGCACAAGAACCTCACCCAGCAAGAAAAGGCTCGGATTCTTGCCCTGAGGAAGGCAAAAATGTCGGTGAAGGAGATTTTTCAGTGTACAGGGGTGAGCAAGTCAGCCATGTATAGCCTCATTGCAAAAGCTAAGAATATCCAACAAGTTGAAGTTCCACCTTGTAAATCTGTACCAGGGTGTCCCAAAAAGACTTCAGCAACTACTGACATGCTTACCAAGAGGCAAGTAGTGATAAATCCATGCATCACAGCAAGACAATTGAAGCAAGCCAGTCCCATCCTCCTCGGAAGTGTTGTAGAATGCACCATTCGAGAGTGCTGCCAGAAACACCTGAACCTGCCTCTTCGCTCCCCGACCATAAAACCCCTACTGAGTAGCAAAATGCGTGCTTCTCATCTCAGATTTGCAAGGAACTACAAACATTTCACTGTTAAGTCCCTCAAACATGAATCCCCTTAACCCCCCATTATGTCCAAATGACTGTCAATCACCCATACTCAGTCATGATTTGGGGTTGCTTCAGTGGAGAGTAAGGACGTGGGGGGTTTTCATGTGCTTTCCAAGAACATCACAATGAATGGAGACCACTACATTGAAGTTCTTGACCACATGATGAATTGTTATGAGATCTACAGCTGTAACTTCTTTATGCAAGACAGTGCACCATATCACAAGGCAAAGAAGGTCATGAAATGGTTGTCAGACAAGCAGGTTAATGTCCTTCAGTGGCCTGGAAATTCTTCAGACCTGAATCCCATCAAGGAGCTGTGGTCTTACATAAAGCTTAGACTTCAAGAAAGGAACATCCCTTCAATTCCTCGCCTTCTTGAAGCCATCACAGACATCTGGTTGAATGAAATTGACCTTGATTACTGCAGAAACCCTGCTGACACCATGCCGTGACACATACAAGTTGTTTTGAATGCACATGATAGCCACACTATGTACTAAAACAAAGAAAATGAAAGTTTTACTTTTTTATAACCATTCCTCAGACTTTCCAATGGTACTGTAATTATGGCTTTATGTAATCCTTGCATCCATTATTCTATAACTTAAACCAAAGTTCAAGTTTTTTGAGATATTTATGGCATGCTGCAAGCATTTTTCTCATTTATTTGATATCTATCTATCTATCTATCTATCTCTCTGTCGTCTGTTTTTGTTACATTTACATTTTACTCATTTATGATCTATCGTTGGCAACTGAATCATGATCTCTACCCTGCTGTACTCTTTTACTCTCTATTTTATTACTGTTATTTGCAATGTATAAGAATTTTTTCATATTTATTTTATATCAGATATAGGTCAGCTGAATGCACATTCATTGCACAGAATCTGTTTAATGCCATGTCTTTCTCTTGTTTCATTTTCTGTCTACCTTGCTTTCAGAATCAGCACTTTGAAATATGTTGCCAGGTGTCCTCCAAAGCTAATTACATTATCAGATGTACTACATTCCTTAAACTTTCTGCTCTTCATTATGTTATGCCATGCATAGATCAAGATGTTTTGCATTTAGATTATTCAACTGTAATGATAACTCTTAAACTAAACAGCCAGTTGTTATATGTATTTGCTGCATAACAAAATTGATTTTGAATTTGAAATTATCTGATATGTAAGAATGATGTATGGTATTTCATTTCTTGGATATCCTAGTCCCCTTTTTTTTTTTTTACCCCTCCACATCTGTTAAGAATGTCTTACCTGTTTGAACAGTACAGGCTGGTGTACTGTTACAAATCAGTTTTTTACTCTCTGTACTAGCCTCTCATGCCTTAAGACTAACATTTCATCAAAAGGATGATGCTGACTTGGCGACACGTGCTATACCAGAGTTGATCAAATTGCTGAACGATGAGGATCAGGTTGTGGTGTCGCAGGCTGCCATGATGGTGCACCGACTCAGTAAGAAGGAGGCCTCTCGTCATGCTATCATGAACTCCCAGCAGATGGTGGCAGCCCTTGTTCGTGCCCTCTCCAATTCAAATGACTTGGAGACTACTAGAGTGACAGTTGGGGCACTCCACAACTTATCTCATCATCGTCAGGGTCTCCTTGCCATTTTCAAATCAGGTGGCATCCCTGCTTTAGTTAAACTTCTCAGGTAAAATAACAACTTCAAGAAATGCTTCTTTTGGAGATTATCTTAACTCATTTTTACAATGAACCCTCATATAACATGGTATTTAAGTGCCTAGAAAACATATTACCTTAAACCTGTTTTAATGGACTGAATGAAGGAAAGGTTGGTCAATTGCAAGTAAAATTCTATTACCTCCTGAATTTTTCCGAGGAAACTTGATAAATGAAATATTAAGAAGTGCTGGGGGTGTTCAAAGAGTAGCAATGACTTCTCTGAATCAGAGGGAAATAGTTTCATTCACCTGGAGTCACCTGAATGACCTCTGGGTCAGAAGTGGGACTTACATAAGACAAGCTCTTTTCCCCTGTTTCATGATACTCAATAATTTTTCTTTTTTTTTTTTAGCATTGCTTAGGTGTTTCCTGGGTCTTTGAGCACATGCAACAGGCATTTCTATCTACCATGATTTAATATGTTTAGACAGGACTTTGTACCATAGAAAAACCCTGCAAGTGTGAGAGAACATTGGCACTAAATTTGTTTAAATATTGACCTACAGGGCACTTATCTTAGCCTGGCTGGCAGTGATCAAAGTAAATTTTATCATTTTTTTTCTCTTAAAATTTCTACTTAAAATTTCTTTGCAAGTGTAAAGGCACAAAAGATGATATTGCACCACTACATTTTTGTAAATCAGTGTGAAACCCTATGTATGTATGCAGATGGAACATTGTATACTTTATTCGTAAAATAAAGAAAAATGCACCAGAGTGACATGCAATGAACAGTAACCTGTTTTGATGCCCAGCATCCTAGACTGAGGTCAGGAACTAATGGACTATTATGTTACATCCCAAACTCAGGCTGATGGGTCCTTAACTTAGTGAACTGAATTTGCATTGTGACAGACATTTACGGAAATTTACTCTATATCCTGTACTGAATCTCTTTGAGTTTAAATTGTCTGTTTGATGCCAAATTCCAGTACATTGAAATCCTTTAGAGCTTGGGTTTATCTAGAAATGTAAAATGTAAACTGAATTATAAAAGTGAAAAATATGGTTATTTACTTAGATATGATAAAGCTGCACCATAGATTTCAGAATGATTGGGAAAAATAAGGTTAGGTTCCTAAATATAAAGTTGCATAATGCTTGTTCAGGTACACAGTCCCCACTACTTAATGACCAGATATTTAGTGATCCACTAAATAAATTGAATAATGTAGACACATAAGAAATGAAATGTTTAAAGAATTGCTAGGAAGTGGTGGCATCCTTTTACAAACGTAAATATCTAGCCTCATGAGTGAGGTTGAAGGGTAAACATTTGGTGGTGGTAGTAAGGGAGTAACCTCCTCCACTTGGGCATCCTTCCTCCTATGGTGTTGGTATGCCTCAAATTTGTACTTTTTAGAATTTGTTATATTAATATATTGAACAAATTTGATTTCGTATAAATATAAAGACATGGGAATAGAAATAAGATACCTCCATTCCTTGTTTAATGGAAGGGCATTGTTCTGCAAAAACCTCATACAAAAAGAAATTGCATAAAGTGAACCAATAAACCCAGTACCCATGCTTACTCCTCCTGCCAACCATCACTAAAGTTTTGGCATGCTTTCTACCACACACATCTGCATTGTAGTGAATTTTGACTGCATAAAAAAAGGAACTGGTAGAAGTAGGTTCCTTACAGAATGATCTCACATAATGTGAGGGATGAGTGTGTAAACCTTAAAAGACCAAGCCTTATAAATTTAGGTGGGAAGGGGTTCCCCAAGACTGGAGTTTATCAAAAAGTTGAAAGACTGTTTTAGTTCACTGATATAGATTGAAACATCAAACTAAAAAAAGAAAATTTAGTATATTACCCATATGTTCTGCTGAACAGACAATTAAATTTGGCTTGGTGCACAAGCTTAGCTTATCATGTGCATATTGACTTTTGCTGACTCGTACATTGTCATTTCCCTGCCACCACCAGTGGACCACTGATGCACAAGGAATTTTTTTGCATTGATAAAATTTCAGCATCCACTGAATCATTGTTGCCATAATTATTGTCCCAAAGATGAGATTGCTGATTAGCTTCTGATTGGTGTAGATTGTATGCAAGGTCCATCGTGTTATGTGTGCATCTGAGATGTAAGGATTATTTCCAAGTGCTAATTATTGTTGCTTGCGATATAAGGCATCTCTACATAGTGATGAAGTGTCCCTTACAGTTTGAATTACAGTGGGAAAAGGCAGTCTGTGCAAATATGGCTAGGGTCCCCACAAGGTAAAAACCAACTGCTAGCATGTGAGTGAGAAAGGGAGAGTGGTTGTGTGGCTTGGTACTCCCTCACTGCCTGCCATTCCCCACTTTTCCCCACCACCAGCATTTTTCCCAACAACCTCAATGTGAAAGCAGAATTGGGATTGGCTTTACTTTTTGCGTAATTAATTATAATTTGAATACTGGGGGTCCCTAACTTACAAAAAAGAAATATTTCTGGACCCTGTTCATAAGATGAATTGTTTTTAAGTCAGAAAATACAGAGAAATAATGATTCATGTAAGATCATATGAAAAACCTTTGTCCTAGTGGTGTAATAGTGTATTAAATACTGTATACTGTATCAAATATACAGGGATCATAAAATGTAATAGTGTATTAGATACTGTATTCTGAAGTGAAATATACAGGGACATCATGATTAATGGTATTTGATTAAGGCCATTTACATGTTTTATTAAAATTAAGTGGGCTTAAGTTTAGAATAACGTGATCATTATTGGGCTGGTAGCAAAGTGGTGTGGAGTTGCCAGTGCATGCAAGAAGCATGTGGACATGACATGGATACAGTCTATGGTTGTGGAGTGCTACAGTATTTTGAGTTGAAGTATGCTGTATATTGCATGTATTTTGCCCCTTGCATCATGCTACCAAAACATCTGGTAACAGTGGTGCTAAGAGTATAAGGTCATCACCAATGAGGTTAAAGTAAATGTGCTTAAATGTTATGAGAGAGTGTGTGTGCGTGTATGTGTGTGTGTAATTTTTTAAGGCTCCAGTCATGGACAAAAGTCCACATTGAGGCTGGGCCTTAATTGAAATATAGAGAATTATGAAACAGAAAAAGAAAGGACTAGGGAGAATATTTATGAATTTTTGAAAAAGTGAAAGACATCTCTTTTGAAATGTACAAGGTCATAGTTATTTGGAAAGTCATGGGAAAGTAGAGAGTTCAAAGCTTGGATGTGTAGGAAAAGAAGCAGATATCAAAACGGCCCACTCTTGAGTTGCCGATGGCTATACAATAATCATTTGATGCAACAGCTTGCCGAGTATTGCGTGGTCTATTTAGTGGTGGGGGCATACAAGCGGCCAGCTCTTGAGAGCAAAAACCAAAGTTATACCTATATAAGGGGGAAAGTGAACCAACATTGCAGCGTAGGGCAAGGGGGTCAAGTTTGGAAGTTAGCCTGGGACAGTTTATAAGTAGGACCTCTTCTGACTCAGCTCTGTCAAGTAAGGAAACAGAGCTAGAACCACCCCAAGTGTGAGAGCAGTACTCTATACAAGGACGAATCAGATCCTTGTATAAACAGAGCAGCTATTCAGAAGAGAAAAAGTTTTGACATTAAACAGGAAAACCAGTTTCTTAGAGGCAGACTTAGCTAATCCTGTAATGTGGAGTTTTCAAGAATGAGTGGATGTTACAGTAATACCACATATGTTCATTAAGTCAAGAGGTGGAATTACAGAATGTTCAAAGGAGAGATTAGAGTTGTGAGGAGTTTTCAATAGATTTTGTACATCCTGCTCAGATACCCTGTCCACATCTGAGTTTATTGTAGAAGCTGTGTCAAGGCAAGATGCAGATAGAGTGAGAGAAGTGGGAGCAGAATTGAAGGATGTGGATGAATGGTGTTGTCAGCATATGAGTACATTGGATTATTTGTGTAGGAGAGGAAATTGTTGAAAAAAAAGAGAAAAGGTGTAGGAGATAGGACAGACCTTTGAGGGACACTGCTGTTGATGGACTAAAGGGTGGAGGCTGATCCATCAACAACCACAGAGATACATCACCTGGAGAGGAAGCTAGATATCAAGAAGCAAAAGAAGTGAGGGAGGGAAGCCAAAAGAGGGAAGCTTAGAGATGAGACTCAGATGCCACATGCTATCAAAAGCCTTAGATATGTCAAGGGCAACTACATATGACTCCCAAAAATCTTTCAAGGATGATGACTAGACATTAGCAAGATTGTAAAGAATATCACCAGTGGATCTCCCTTTACAAAAGCCATACTTGTGATCAGAGAAAAGGCTGTGATTTTTGAGGTGTTTAAGGATATGGAACTTGAGGAGGGATTCAAAGACTTTGGAAATGGTAGATGTCAAAGCAACAGGACGATAGTTAGAGGGGTCAGATTGGTCACCCTTCTTAGGGATGGGATGTATCAAAGCATGTTTCAAAGGAGAAGGAAAAGTTTTAGTTTTTAAACAGAAATGGAATAGACAGGGAAGCACAGGTGCATGTTCAGAGGCACACTCTTTCAGTGCATGGGGATGGATGCCATCAGAACCATGAGCCTTGCTTGTGTCTAGAGAAAGAAGCACTTTTCGGACGGTCCGAAAGAGATTACAGGAAGAGCCATAGGGTTAGCAAGAGGAGCATCAGGGGGTGAGGGAATGTTAGAGTTATCCAAGGTAGAATTAGAGGAGAAACGGGAACCAAAGGGAGTTGTTTTGTTAATGGGAGAGACAGCTATAGTACCATCAGGATGGAAAAGTGAAGGAAATATAGAGCTACAGAAGTTGTTAGTGATGCCCTTAGCTTAAGACCAGAAAGACCTATCTCTGGATGACAAGGAGAGTTTATCGCACTTCCTTTGGATGAAAGAATGCTTTGTCTCATGGATAATGCGCTTGCAGCTTTTGCAGGCAGTGATAAAAGCTGAATGGGAGCCAGAGGTAGGAAAGTTTTTCCAAGCCCGATATGCCTGATCCCTTCTCTGAATGGCCTCAGAATAGGAACAGTTGAACCATGGATTGAATGAAAAAGTAGTCTTGGAGGAAGAGGGGATAAATGCTTCCACTCCCGCAAGAATAAACTCTTTTATGCATTTGGCAGAAACAGAAGCATCACCAAATAAGAGAGTAATTTAACCAAGGAAAGTTAGAAAAGAAAATATGTAAGTTATTCCAGTCAGCTTTGTTTAGGTGCCACTATTTACCCTTAGAAGGGGCTGCTGGAGGGGGAGGTGCCATTAGAATAAATACATTAATGAGAGTATGATCACATGAATCAACTGGGGGCAAGATTGTGTATTTACAGCGAGATGGACTAGATGTGATAAACATGTCCAGAGTATTAGGAGAGAGGCCATAGTGGTCAGGTATATGGGTAGGGTGGGAGATGATTTACTCTGAATCATTGAGAATGGAGAACATGATGACTTTTATCCCTCCACCATCGGTATGGGAGGAATTCAGCCATTACCTACCATAAATGTTGAAATCCCTGAGGTAGAGGATCTGGGCTTGCGGGTGAGAAGATGTCATAGCCTCATGGCAGGAGTTTAGATAGTTGAAGAAGGATATAAGATTTGTAGAATTAGGAGAACAATAGGCAAAACAGAGGACAAGTGTGGTAGCAGGGAGACAGACTTTGGGCCACATAACATCAAAGTTTGGAGACTCAAGGTCCTTGAGGCATGCAGCAGGTGTGTTTATGTTGTAGTAAGGACAAACACTACCTTTTAATCGGAATCATGAGTAGATATTATAATTAGTCATGGAAAAGGGACTAGTGAGAACATCATTAGACAACTGTGTCTCAGAGAGAAGGAAGATATTAGGAGAGGTATTAGACAGGTGGTGTTCAACTGAGGAGAGGTTACTAGAGAGACCATGAATATTGGTGTAGTGAACAGAAAAAAAGGAAGGTCTCACAGAGAGGGAAAGGTCGTGGGGAGGGCAGGTACTACTGCTGCCAGAGCTCTCTCTCTCATTGGCAGTAGAGTCAGGCTGAAATTTGGAGATTCTTAGCACCCCATGATGCCGGGGACTAGGGGCCATACATTTAACGGACACTGCCATGGCAATGCTTATAATGCTTGAGCAGACAGGAAATGGCAAGAGTACATATGTGAAAAAGTAATACTAATAAGTAAGGTATGATTAGGTGTGTGGTGCTTGTAAGAAGATGGCAGGACTAGCCCAGTAGTCCCATTTTGATGAGACAGGAAATAGGAAAACCAGCAATCCTGACATGGAGAGTGTAAGGTGGTTCTGGGCACCACTTTAATGCTCCTCAGTCAGGACGGTAGTACAACCCTAGGTGGCTGCTAAGTGTTCCCTTGGACTGAGTGAATCTACTTTACGGACTATTCATGATAGTGCAGAGATCAAGGAGAGTTCCAGGAGTGGAACATTTATAAGTGCATCTTAGACCTTGAATTCCTGAAGTTTGATTATAAAGACAATGAAAGGAATGTTAAGCACAAGGATGGAACACTGAATTCATGAAAATGTTCCTGTCAGTGTGCTTGTGATCCAAACAAAGACCCATTGTATATATGATGACTTTGTAGCAGAAGAAGGAGCAGTGAAGACATTTCTAGCAAGTCCTGGTTGATTTGCAAATGTTTGGAAATGCCACAATTACCACAACAGCAAGATCACTGGATAGGCTGCTTCTGGTAATGTCGTTGGCACTGAAAATTTCCTGGGTATCCTCAAGACCATTATTGAGAAAGACTGTTATCCTCCTAAGCAGATTTTTTAATGTGTTTGAGACAGTATTTTGGAACAGAATGCCTTCAAGAAGGTACATTTTTCATGAAGAGAAGACTACACCAGGATTCAAAGCTGCTAAGGATCACCTCATCCTGCCCCCCCCCCCTTTTGTGTGTGTGTGTGTGTGCGTGTGTGCATGCGTGTGTGTGTGTGCATGCGTGCGTGTATGTGTGTGGGGGGGACACTAAAGGTGACTGCAAACTTACACCATTAATTGTCTACCATTCAGAAGATCTCAGGGCGCTTAAGGGAAATGTGAAGAAGAAGTGTTTGCTTCTCCATTATTATTCTTATCTGTAGAGATGGATAACAGGTTAGGTTTTCTGTTGTTATTTTGCTGCAAAGCTCCATGTAGAGCTGAAGGTGTACAGTACAAATGATAATAGAAACTTCAAGAATCTCTTTCTCATTGATAATGCTTTTGGCCATCCACATGTAATTCAGGACTGTAGTGAGATCATCAAATTAGTCATTCTTCCACCCAACACTACGTCTCTAATCCAGTCAGTGGACCAGAGGTTGATATCTACTTTTAGGGCCTGCAATGATTGGAGAACATTTGAAAAGCTCGTTAAGGCTGCAGAGAATGACCAGACGACTATGAAAGAATTCTGGAAGTTCTTCACTGTCAGGAAAGTCATCATGATCATCATTGAGGCATGGAAGGAAATCACCATTATTTGTGAAAATGAAGTGTGCCAGAAGCTTTGCTCTCAGTTTATTCGTGGATTTTAGGGTTTTGATGTCGACACTGATTGTATCAAAAATGTGTACACATATTGTGGAAATGATGGAAAAAGTCGGCTTTGATGAGGTTGAGGAGAGTGATGTGGAGTAGTTGGTAGAATTGCAAAAGGAAGAGGTTTCAGATCTTCATCATTTGGAGAAAGTATGCCAGAAAGAGGTGGTAGTAGAAGAAGGGGAAGTAGAGCAGATGCATTCTCTCATTAACAAGAGGTTAACTGAAGCATGTTGCATTGCCACACTAACCTTGTTCCTGCCATATTTGACAAAAATGATCCAAACATAGAGCAGAGTTCAGAGGATGCCTTTTATGTCTTGGATGTCATCAGGTGTCATAAAATAATCCACTAAGAGAACACAAGGAAGGCTAAAAAGACAAAACTGACACTAGATATCTTTTTGAAGAGAAAGGACACTTGTAAAGAGAACCATCTATCAGCATCTAGTGATATGATATCTCACTCGACCATCACAACTGCGCTCCACAACTTTCATGTGACCCAGATGACCCAATCCCCAGTAATCCTCCTCTCACCTCCTTCATTTCAATCAGCACCAGTTGGCAGTTCAGGAACAGCAATAAATTTTAGTAACGGACTTAAGTTTTTCATTTTCAGTGTCAATTTGTAGAATACATTGTATAGTATGTGTATTATATTATTTTATATTTCCTGGTACATGTAGACTGTAATTTTTCACTGGTATAATATATGGGACTGTCTTATAGATAACAAAATCCCCTAATCTCCATTATTTACAGTATTAGATTTATGCAACAGTTTTAAGAACATAACCTGTATAAATCAAGAAGTCCTTCATGAAAGTAGATGCACATTTAATTAGCCCCATGATTTGTAAGAATTATCATGATCATCATCATCATCATTATTATTATTATACTTGATCGCCGTTTCCTGCGTCAGCGAGGCAGCACCAGGAAACAGACGAAGAAAGATGCATCCATTCATGTACACACATATATATACACACACATACATGTACATAAACATATATATGCATTTTTTATTTATTTTTTTATCATGCTTGATCGCTGTTTCCCATGTTAGCAAGGTAGCGCCAGGAAACAGACAACGAAAGATCCATCCACTCACATACATACATATATACATACATGCACATGTATGCACAGTACATACATATACATACCAACATATACATATGTACATACATATAC
>JAYMFT010385275.1:0-20188 GCA_038088735.1 Panulirus argus | reverse complement strand
CTGAATTTATTTTTGTATGTGTATATATATATATATATATATATATATATATATATATATATATATATATATGGGGAGAAATATTACTTCCCATGTATACCCTAGGTGTCGTAGAAAGCCACTGGGAGGGAAGGGAACAGGAGGTTGGAAACCATCCTGTTTCTGTAATTTAATTTATAAATATTGGATAAGAAGAAGGAGCCAAAACAGGAGTACTCATCCTCCTCGACGGCTCAGGCCGAGATGTCTGAATGTGTGTGGATGTAACCAAGATGAGAAGAGAGGAGAAGAACCTGGATGATCTGGCTCCGAGTGAAACAAAGCTAAAGAAAAAGTGGGGAGAAAGGTTTGGGAATATCTAAGGGGTAAAGTCAGGGGATGGTGTGAGGGCAAGAGTTAAGGAAGGGGTAGCACCTCTGCTGAAGCAGGAGTTGCCGAAATGTTTGATAGTGTAAAGAATTGAACACCTGACTGATGTAAGTAAAGATGAAAGTGGATTACGATAGGTGTGTGATTATTATTACTTATACATCTGGAGGCGAGAGAATGGAGGAAGAAAGGCAAGCGTTTAGGGAGTAGCTGAGTTAGTGTGTCAGCAATTTTGATGCATGGGATCGGGTATTAGTGACAGGTTATTTGAACCCGATAATGGGTAATGTGGAAGTTGAGGGTATAACGAATGAAAATGAACAACTTAATATAGTTGTGTGCCGAAAGAGGACTGGTGACTGGGAATAGCTAGTTAAAAAGAACATACATAAGTACACGTGGGTAAGTAAGGCAACTAGTAAACTGTCACTAATGGATTAGTTACTAATTAACAAGCGTGCAAATGAGAGACTTGGATGTTAATGTGCAGAGGGCTAGCTGGTAGCATGTCTGATCATTACTTTGTGGTGGCGAGGGTAATTGTTTGTAGAGGCTTTCTGAAAAAAAGGAAATGGTATAGGAGTGAAGAGGGATGTGAAAGTGGGAAGCCTGGATAGGTGGTTTGAGTCAGATATACCAGGAGAGATTGACTGTAGAATGGCAAAAGGTGAGAACAAATGAAACTAAGGGAGTGGGCGAGAAATGAGTGCTATTTAAGGAAGCATTGCTGACAAGTGCGAGAGAAGTTTGTGGCATTTGGAGGGTGGGAGATAGGCTTGAGAGAATGGATAGTGAGTGGTAGGATGAGGGAGTCAAATTGCTATAGAAAAAAAGTGTGTACGGGCGTTACTTGGAGGGGAGAGGGAGTGATTAGGAAATGTACAGGGGATTGAAAAAGAGGAAAATGAAATTTGATGAGCGAGTATTACCAAATTCCAGGGAGAATACGATGTTTTGAAAGAACAAGAGAAAAAAAAAAAAGAGGTCACCGGTAAATGGGGGACATGGGAAAATGGCCTCTAGTAGAGATGAGGCGAAGAGGAGATGGAGTGAAAAGGATTGTTAGTCTGGTTAAGGTGGGGTTGGGATGGAGGGGGAGGGGGATAGGAGATGGAAGATGAGTCAGTCGTTGTATGCTGATGACACGGCGCTGGTGGTAGATCCGAGTGAGAGACTGCCGATGCGGGTGTCTGTGTTTGGGGGAGTTTCTGTGAAAAGTCGAGGGTAAATGCGAATGCAATCAAGGTTATTTAGTTTAGCAGTGGAGTGAGACAGGTTAGTTGGAGTTTGAATGGAAAAAACACGGAGGAAGACGGATGTCGTAGATACCAGGGAGTGTACACACCAACGAACGGAACTATGGTAGGTGAAGTGAGCCATGTGGTGGATGAAGGGGCTAACTTCCTAGGCGCACTGGGACGGGTGTGTAAAGTGAGGTCATTGTTGGTGAGGGCAAATATGAGTATGTTTGATGGTATAGTTGTTCCGACGGTGTTGTATGGATGCGAGGCGTGGGCCTCCATCAGATCGTTCGGAGGAAGGTGGATGTGTTGGAATCGCAGTGTTTGAGGACAATATATGGTATGAGGTGGGTGTGACCGTGGTATGATAGGAAGAGAGGTATGTATGAGAGAGCTGTAGAGGGGGTGTGCTGAAATGGTTTGGACATATGGGTAGGATGACTAAGAGGATATACATGTCGGAAGTGGAGGGAACAAGGAAAATGGGGACACCAAGTAAGAGGTGGAACAATCTAGTGAAAGATGCTTTAAGTGTTCGGGATCTGAACGTGCAGGAAAGCGTAAGGCGTGCAAAGGATAGTGTACTGGAGCATTGTGGTATACAGGGGGCGACATGCTGTCAATGGGCTGAACCAAGGCATATGAATCGGTCATGGGAAATCACGGAAAGGTCTCTGAGGCCGCGCTGGGTATATGGGGATGTGGTTTCATGGCATTATACATAAGATAGATACTGGATGTGGGCGAATGAGGCCATTCCCTCGTACGTTTATTGCACTACCTAGCTTACACGAGAAACGGCGAGCAGATATGCAATTTAGGGATATATCTTATATTTTCGTTTATAATTACCCCAGTGTCTCTTTCTAACAAAGAGCCTTGGATTATTCAGGACCCCTTTCCAAAGACTCCTGCAGCCTAAGGCTGCGCCATTTCCAGAAGAATGGAAATATGGGCTCCTTTGGAGTGAGAAGGTCAGAAGTTCTTTGACGAGACTGTACTCCCAGTGATACAGCCTCTCCAAAGGTGACTTTTCACTCACGGTGCAGCCTCATGCAGGCAGAGGCTGGTAAGAATCTATCTATCTATATATATATATGTATTTGGTGATAGGGGAGAAAGAATACTGCCCACGTATTCCCTGCATGTCGCAGAAGGCGACTAAAAGGGGTGGGAGGAGTGGGGGGGGGGGGTAGCCTAGTTGCTGGAAATCATCCCCTACTGTTTTACTTGTCCAAAACATAGAACAGAGAAGGGGCCAAGTGAGGATATTTCCCTCTAAGGCTCAAGTCATCTGTTCTTGACGCTACCTCGCTAACGCGGGAAATGGCGAATATATATGAAAAATATATATACATACGAAACTCTCTCTCTCTCTCTCTCTCCTGTTCAGTCCCTTCGCTTGACTGTGTTGTCCTCGAGCGCCCAGATATGAAGGCTCGTATCCTTAAGATATTGAATATTGACTCACGTATATCTCGCATGAATACAAAGAGGATTTTTCCCTGAATCATCCGGTTGTGAGGCCGCAGTCCTGGGGCCGGGGTGGAGGGGGGGGGGGGGTATCAGGATATTCCTTGCTCCTTCCTCTGACAGTGTCAGGTCCCCTAGGTGATGTTGCTCCCTCTGGGGTTATCAGGATGTTTCTTGCTCCAAGTCTCTGAAAGTATGAGAGCCCCAGGTGAGGCTGCAGACCTCTAGGGTATCAGGATATCCCTTGATCCTGTCCTCTGACAGGTCCCAGCAAATGATTTACTGTTGATAGCCATGTATTTTCACCTTTTGCTGGCTTGTGCTGTTGCGAACGTCTGCCTCCTTGGTTGTATTTGTGTACCTATACACTACGACACAAAAGTACCTTTGCTTTAGTTCTTATACCCTAATTGAGATTTGTACAGCACAGTGTGAGCGTATGTGTGTAACTACCTATTTGCACTGCACGTAGGAGTTTTACGCTAATGGGGGTCCCATTTTTTCCTTTTTTGTGTGTGCGAGTACGGTGATGCATTGACCACACACCATCAATAGCCATCCCCAACAGCTCCCTCACCAAGCCACCACACAGTATCTCCAGCCATTCCCAACACTATCGCCCAGACTCCACACACCGCCACAAGCTTCCCCAGTATCACCAAGTCTCCAAGGGTTCTGTTCCGTGACCAATGTTCTTCTTGATCTATGTGAATGACTTGCTGGATGGATTGCACTCCCACCTTATTTGTAGATGATGCCAAGGTCATAATGAAAGTAAAAAAGCCAGGGGGATTGCATCAGTCCACAAGGGGACCTAAGCAAACACAAAAGCTGGCCTGATACATGGTCGATGAACCGAGTAAATGTAATAAGAATGCGACACAGTGAAAGTCCTTGATAGTAATATCATCGAGAAGAAAACGTTTAACAGGAATGTTTCTGAAGGAGATGTGGAAGTTGACATCGTCCCTAACCTGTCGCCAGGAAATTAGTAAAGGAGACAAAATGTCTGCTGGCAAATATCAGAACTGTATTTAAGTACATGGATGAGGAAATGTTCAGCAAGTCGTTCACTTCCAACATTAAGAGATATCTATGATATGCTTCTCAAGTCTGGCCACCGCATTTGGAGAAGCACAAAGGACTGATAGAGGTCCAGGTGAGGGCAGCAGCGATGGTATGAGAATTTAGATAGCTGATTTACGGGGAAGAGTCAGATAATTGAAAGTTTTTCCAACGTGGAAGAGAGAAGACTGAGGGGTGACCTGATCAAAACATTTAAGTCTTGAAAGTAGTTTGATAACGAAGACAATGAAAAATTTTTCAAATATGCAAGGATAGATCAACCAGAGACTAACATGAAAATAAGTGAAATACATGATAGAAAAAATGTGACAAGCGTGTAGTGTAAAAATAATGGATGAATGGAATACACTGAGTTACGAGACTGAGTGTGGACAGCATACAAAAATATAAAAAGTTGTGTGATAATAGAGAATGTCCAAGGGATGGGACCCCACTCATGGAGAACTTCTTCGTACAGTACAATCAGTTAATTGCAAATGGGTAATTACACGCTGTCCTAGGTTCACAACAGAGGAACTCGAGACAGTCTCCTTCCTAATGACGCCTCAGAGCCTTTGCTCTGCTGTTTTAATGTCTTATCAGCGTCCCGGGACCCCCACCTACTGACATGACATTTTAACTGTCATAGTGTCTTGTTTCTGGCGTTCCAGCTTTTACTACTGTCACAAGATCTTCTTCCTATTGTTCTGATATCTCTTCGTTTTCCTCTGAACATTTGGAATGTTCCTCTGGCGTGTTAGCAGCACCGTTGTAGGACCTTCTCTCTTGGTGTCTGACTTTTTGGTCTACCATTCTAATACTCGCTTTCTGGTATTCAACTGTTCGTTATATATTTTATTCGAACGTATGCAGGCTCGGCCCCTGGGCGGCCCACGACTGCATAACGATCAGCACCATTACGGAACCTCCATTTTGGTGTTCTCACATCTCAGCACCGTTCCAGGCCCGCCTCTCTGGTGTTCGCGACTCTTAACCTTTTTCTTTATTCTGAAGTCATGACATGTCGTCACCGTCTCAGATCCTTCATTTGGGTGTTGCAGCGTCTCAGTCTCGCCACAGGACCTTCTTTCTCTCGTCCCGACGCACTGGACTTGTGGATCTTACTCAGTATGCAACATTCCTTCCCTAGGTCTGAATAGCGAGCTGATGTGAAGCTGACGACAATTTCATATTCGAATTCCCCCACTGAAAGTCGACAGTCGTCACGTCTCCTGCTGGATCAGCAGCATTAAACAGGACCGGGGACCTGGTGGTACAAGGGGCTGAGAAAAAACTTGTATTTGTCACTAGCTCTATTTCATTTTCTGTTTGTGAGCGAAATACTGGCTGTATAGCGGTGTCTGAAGGTCTGGTTGCCTATTGGCGTCGTGGGTGAGAGGAGACGAGGTGCTTTTGTGAGGAGTGAGGAGGCAAAGACTGGAATCTTGTGGCGTGTGTATAGGGAGTGGATTGATTGTTTTCATCCTGTGTGAGGGAGGTTTGATTATTCTTCGACCGTTTAATGGAAGAGTCAGCTGTTCAGCGGTGTTTGTCAGACTGAAACAATTGTTTGGACTATCTGAATGTTTTGTTCTGGGTAATGAAGGCACTAAATGTTTTTCTTAAGTGGATGGAGAGATAATGGTGTCAGTCTTTTGTTACAGCGTTATATACATCACGTTGGACAGTTAATGTGTCATAATTGTGTTAAAGAGTTGAATATGTTGTTTGCTAATGTGCTGGAAAGTTGGATATGATTTTATCACTGTGCTGGATAAGCCAATGTCACGCAGCTAGGACTGCAACCACACCAGAAGAGTCTAAAGGAGAAAGCCTGCATTCTGCTTCTCGGGACAGACACCCAGTCCTAACACCTCTGATCTCAGTACAGTCAGCAAATCAACGTCAAAACAACAGGTCTCATTGAATATGCTTCGGAAATACATGGAACTGAGTCATCCATGTGTATCCTAACACGATTAATCTATCATGTATACATATCGTTCTTTTGTCCTTTACACGGGAGTAGATATTGCTTGAGAGGGTTTGAAAAGCGAATCTCAATTCCACAAAATACTGTCACTAGTCAGAGAACCCCGAGGATATACTTGACTGGACACGCATAATACAAGAGGACTAAGTGCGAGGCCGAGAATTGACTGGAGAGGAAGAATCCAACACCTGGAGGAGGAGGATGCTGGACTCAGCGTGGAGGAAGGCAGAGAACTGCGAAAGACCGTAAATGATGGAAGAAGTTTATCCAGGGATTCACGACAGCCAGACCACAGGACCCACCTGACGTAACCTGAGAGAGGCTAGAAAGATCTTGAACCTCAAGGAATAGGAATGCAAAACATTGGATGTTCAAGGTTGACCTCCTGTCTGGGCTGACGGCTGATGCCTCTAACTCTGAAGAGCGCTCATTGGGGAGACTGGGGGGCCCTAGTGATCATATGTCTCCTCGAGATCAGCAAGTCTGCGTATGGGAGGGGAAAATGGAGACAAGTGGAGGGAAAGCAGCCCTCCCTCCGTCACAGCCAGACCCAATTGATGGTGCAAAGGGACGTTAGTCTCTCTCCCCAATCACAGTCAGACCCACTGCTGAGGAGTGGAGGGAGTGCAGCCGTACCTTCTTCAGAACCAGTGCCACATGCAGCAAATCTACCCTCCCGACGGCTCACCTCTGACACACACACACACCCAACAGAAAGTTATTCGATACATCATCATACCCATGTTATTACACTCTCTATGTCAGCGTAGCCATTATTCCACGAGATACATTGGACCTATCATACTCAAAATCTTAACATAATGAAGGCAATGTGTGACTTTCTACACAGTGTGCAAAGTTATTGTACACATCCACCGTGTTAAGTTCTCACACTCATTAAGTTTATTGACTGTGTTATAACAATCACATGTTCTCGGTGTACTAATTAGTTCTCACAGTGTTATCCAAATCAACGTGTTATAGTATCCACTGCGTTAGCGTGTATTGGAAATACGATCAGTCAGTGAATGTTCAACGTATTGTATTATATCGCTATAGTGTGTTTAGTTAAAGATCATTTGGTGATTACATTTCCAGTGATTACACTGATCTCTCATGGAGATGATGCCATGTTTCTCAGAGGGTTAAGCCAATGAAATGTATCTATTCATTATGGAAAAAGGAGAATCATATAAACTGAGGTTTAATGAAAATGTTAATCACATGAGCGCTGAGAGTGGCAGCAGTGTGGCCCAAGTGGTAGGAAGATCTAAGACGGACTTATCCAAGGTAATTAGTTATATATCAACCACAGAAGTTTTAATTGGATGTCCCGGTACGGAATGAGCTTATCATTACAGTGGGGATATTTACTCATATGCACACACTCGTAATAGACATGAACGTATATGCTCTCACCATTTCAGTCTCTCTCTCTCTCTCTCTCTCTCTCACACACACACACACACACCAGCATCCTCAGTGGGTGTCGTTATGTTGTACTCTTACAAAGGACCACCTCCATCTTCCATCTATGGCATTTCACAGAACACGCAGATGGATCCCTTGTGACTCAGCCCCATAGATGACGCCATGCTGGATGCATATCCTCAGAATAAATATGTTGACGACACATCTGACTACGGTGCCCTCCCAAACTCCCTTAAACAGCCTCCGGAACCGGACCATCGCCATCCACGTCATCATCAACAGAGCAAGACCATAAAACCTTGCTTCCAGCTGCATTATACTACCTCACTGTTTCAATACGCCCCAGCCTCCTCCAGGCTGTGCAGTCTGCCAAGTGTCTCTATATCAGTTTAGGCGATGAACTAAGCAGGAAGGAACACGTCAGTCCCTCCTGTTGAAATCAAGAGAGCTTCTACACAACTTTCATTCGTCCCAAGCTCACCTATGCCTCCCTCGACCGGCTTTCATTCACATCCATAACGACTAAAAAGGTGAAAAAGAATTATGCATGACTATCCGTGGTCTCTCTTACGCCATCTCTCATGAGGTGCTTTACACATACTGACCCTCCCGGCTCCTATCCCTCATCCGACAGTATAAGTTGCTATACTATCCACGTGACCGTCGACGTCCCCCTCCTATAAGAGACCCCTCGTCCTTGATCTCTAGTTCGACCTTAGGTAAGCCCATCTGAGCTCGTACAGACCGCTACTAGAACAGCTCTATCCTAGCCAATGTAAACCTTATCATAGTTAGCGGAATGCCACCTCAGGACTGTTTAATGGGTTCGAATCCTGGGCTTGGCAGTGCGCCCACACCCAACCCAGATGTTCATCCTTCCCTCGGAGCTGATCAATAAACGGGTACCTGGCTTAGGTCAGTGTGTGTGTGTATGTGTGTGTGTATACATATATACATAGAAGTAAAGACATGGTACATATGTATATTTAAAAGGGGGCAACATGAGTGGAAAACTTTGTCCCCTTAACCGACAAACAGAAATCACAAATACACACACACGCATACAAAAAGACACAGTGAGACACAGATCAGCAGCTCTTGGTACCAGCCAGACACTATATGGAGGATCTAACATAAGACACAGCCAGATACTGTGGCCTTGTTGGCAGCTGCCACACCACCACCACACGTGTTCATCCACCCCTACCCCACTTCCCAGCACGGTGAACACCTGCCGCTGGATATTCATACAACAGCTGTACTCGGTTCACAAACACGCACACATATACATACAAATATATATAAACATATTAACATTAATGTGTGTGTGTGTGTGTGTGTGTGTGTGTATGAGATGTTACACCATAATGTGTTACCTGATTGCACGAGGAATGTTACACCTGTTATATCTAACTGTATGAAGGATTTTACACCTGACTGTTATACCTGATTGTTTAATGGATGTTACATCTGACTGTATAAGGGATGTTACACATTGCTGTGTTACCTGTGAGCGGCATGTCACACCGTAATCTATCACTCGACAGTATATTTCAGCCTATCATTTGGGACGGACTGCCAGCACACACAGCTGCTCCCTGTTAAGCGTTAGTCATGTTTGGTGTGACCTGGTGACTCAACACAGGTGATGGTGGTGCCAAACACCTGCTGATAGGAGGAGAAACGCACAGCTCTATTGCGCAACAACCTGGGGGAAGTCTGGTGTATCATATATTGACGCCAATGGGGGAATGTGGTATGTTATAAGTCAACACTACTGGGGTGATTCTGGTGTGTCATAAGCTGACGCTAGAGGGAAGACTTTTGTGCCATAAGCTGACACTACTGGGGAGTCTAGCGTGCCATACATACATACCATTGGAGGGATTCGATATACCTCGAGTTTATGTCACTGGGGCTTGTTGTATTATACACCCATACTGCTGAGGGTTGTTGTATTATAGATTCATACTGCTGGTATTGTTGCACAGTACGCTAACATTACGTATGTTATATTATACACTCATACTGAGGGCAATGTTGCATTATACACTCACCACTGCTATTGTAGTAAATACTTAAGTCACTTGGGTTGTTGTATAATGCACTCACACCGCGGAGGTTTTGTTGCATCATATACACATTACTCGGGGTTGTTGTATTATATACTCACACTACTGGAGGTGTTGTATAACATACTCACACTACTGGGGTGGGTGTATTATATCATTACATTACTGGGGGTGTTGTATTACATAATTTTACTCTACTGTGGTGGTTGTATTATGTATTCACACTACTTGGGGTGGTTGTATATTATTCTGTTACCACTAAAGGCTGTTGTATTTTGTTCACATCACTAAGGTTTTTTGTATTATGCACACACACACATACACCGCAAGAGTATGTTGTTGTATCGTACACTCACATACCACTCAGGTTACTGTACTGTACACTCTCTTGGTGGCATTCTATCCTATACTCGTGATTGTTGTATTAAACATGTGCTCTCCTAGGGGTTGCTGTATTTTACATTCACTAACAAGAGCTGTGGTATTAAGAGCTCATCCCAATGGAGGTTTTGTATTATACACTCACACGACTAGTGTTGAATCATACATTCACTCTCATACAATTATACCACTGAGGATTATTGTATTATACACTCACCATTGAGAATATCAAAGATCGTACCACTGTAGTTTATACATGATATAGATACAGACACACCATTGTGGGTGCTGTCTTATACACTCACCTCACTGTAATTACTGTATCGCGCGCGCACACACGCTCTCTCTCTCACACACACACATACACCAATGGGGCAACAGTATATATTCACACCACTTGCGTTGTTGTACGATCGCACTGATGGGTAATTTGAGGTATATTGTGTCATAAACTGAGGATAGATGGCTATGTTGTGGCGCAGACTAAAGCCAAATAAGGCTTTTATCTTTTAATGTATCAGATGTAATGGCTGGGTTTGCTGGGTACTAACTTCACACCCCCTTGAGGGTGTGTGGATGTTATAACTTCATTCGTTGGAGGGAGGTTGCAATGTCTATATACGTTCACATCACTGTACGAGTCCCAAAATGCATTTGGTTAATGGCTACAGAAGGTCCAAATGTGAAGTGTGGGATATTTAAATAAATTCAAGCAAGAGTCGTGCAGGAGCTGAGAACCAGTTGAAGTAGACAATAAATTCCCTATTAATAGTTACTTTTTATAATCTAGATAAGAAATCTGAATTTTCCTGAACTGCTCTGGTCTACGTCTGTCTCGATCTTTCAGAGGAAGCTGCCGCTCTCCTTCGTCACCGTCAGGGTCGAGGTGTGAAGGAGGGGAACGAACGAGCTCTTAGTATTCCGAGAAGCCGTGATGGCATCCACCAAGATCCTCGACCCATGAAAGGTGAGTCCTGATTGGTCTCCTCTCTTCGAAAGCACCAACCAAATCACATTACGCTGTGAGGCGCTTCCAGGACTATAATAATAATAATAATAATAATAATAATAATAATCATAATAATAGTATCAATAATAATATTACTATTATTATTATTATTCCCGAGCACCACTGGGATGGGATCTCCTCTCAAGCTTGACCTTCGCCTTGTTGCTCTGTTGCCGAACACCACCTCCGCAGCCGGACGTGACGAAACGCTCACCTTACGTGCTGCTATTTTTACATGGTACCGTTTTCTAACGCTTGAGGGTCCTCCGGTACTCGGTGGGAGTTCGTATTAAAACCCTCAGTTCTAATCAGCTGACAACAAGGCTGGCGTTGTTCATTTGTTAACTGAGATTTCATTGTTGATGTTCGTTGGTTTATTTATTCTGAGAGTTGATTGACTGACATATAACCACATTGTGCTTGCCTTGCCTGACGTCACGTCTCTCGGTTTTGATTAGCTAATGTCATATTCATCTTTAGTTTTGATTGGTTATCGGCGTACACAGTTACACTGATGCATAGTTGACGGCATATTCACTGTAGATGTTGACTGGTTGAGAGCGCATTTTAAACTGTAAATAGTTAATTCTTTAAACGTAAGAAAACTATCCATAACTAACTTGACCCACCAAAAGACACAATTCAAAACAGGTCAGGATCGTTAGGTTTTCCTACATCATTGTAAAATTAGATTACACAGCGAATCGGTAACTTTAGCTGGTTCACTGCATTCTGAGGGATTTTTTTTCTTAATCAATACGACCCAAACTTGAGTTGCCACCGGCCACACAGTAATCATGTGGCGCAGCATTTGCCGACTACTGGGTGATCTAGCTTGTGGTGGAGGCACACAAGCAGCCAGCTCTCGGGCATAAAACCCAAAGTAATACCTGTAGAAGAGGGAAAGTGAACAAACACTCCGGAGTAAGGCAAGGGGGTCAAGTTTGGAAGTTAGCCTAGGACAGTTTATAAGTCGGACCGCTTTCGAATCAACTCTATCAAGTAAGGATACAGAGATTGAATTACCCTAAATGTGAGAGCAGTATTCTGTACAAGGACGGATCAGTCCCTTGCATAAAAGGAGTAACTGTTCAGAAGGGAAGTTTCGACATCTAAATAGGACATCCAGTTTCTTAGAGGGAGACTTAGTTATTCCCGTAATGTGGGGTTTCCAAGCTAGAGCGGATGTTACAGAACGAGTAATACCAAGTATGTTTCATGAGTCAAGAGGTGGAATTACATATCCGTTAAAGGAGAGAGATAAGTTGTGAGGAATTTTCTGAGATGGAAAGAGACTGGATCTTGAAGATAATAAACTTAACCAGATTTCGTCTACCCCAGTGAAATATCCTGACGAAGTCTGAGTTTACGGAGGAAGTTGTGTCGAGGCGAGATGCAGATCGAGTGAGAGACGAAGGTGCAGATTTGAAGGATGTGGAAGAATACAGTATTGGGTCGTTAGAATATGACAGCATTTGGTTATTTGTAAAAGAAAGGATATCTTAGTTAAAAGGGATAAAAAGTATAGGAAAAAAACATAACCTTGAGCGAAACCGCTGCTGATGGAAAAAGGGGGAAAGGCTGATCCATCAACTACCACGGAAACAGATCGGCCAGAAAGGAGCAAAGTGAGGGAGGGGAGTCAAAAGGAGGGAGCTTGGAGAAAAGACCCTGATGCCATACCCTGTCAAAAACTTTGAGTATATCAGGATTCCCCAAATATATTTCAAGGATGATGACCAGACATTAATATAAAAAGAATATCACCTGTGGATCTGTCCTTACGCAAGCCATACTGGTGACCAGGTAGAAGACAGATTCAAGATGTCAGGTATAGTACCGTCAGAACGAAAAAGTGAAGAAAAAGTAGAGCGACAGAAATTGTTAGAAATGCCCTTAAGTAAAGACCAGAAAGACCTATCCGTGGATGACGAGGAGAGGTTATTGCACCTCCTTTGAATAAAGGAACTCTTTGACTCATGGATAACGTACTTGCAGCAATTACGGGCAGTGATAAAAGCTGAATGGGAGTTGGAAATACCTGATCTCTTGCCCGAATAGCCTCAGAACAGGAACGGTTGAACCATTGATTGGAAGAAGTGGTCGTCTTTTAGGAAGAGGGGATAAATGCTTCCATTCCCTGTACAATAACCTCCGATATGCGTTTGGCGGAGACAGAAGCATCACCACATAAGAAACAGTAATCTACCCAAGGAAAGTCAGGAAAGAATTTTCTTAAGTCATTCCAGGCTGCTACACTGAGGTGGCAATATTTACGGTTAGAAAGGGCTGCAGGAGGGGGAGGTGCCGTTAATATACATTTATGAGAGAGTGGTTAAATGAACCATATGTGTAGCTAAAGCGCAAATGATTAAAGGTGAAAAATAGATCTAAAATATTAGGATACTGGTCACAGCAGTCAGAAGAATGGGTAGGGTGGGAGATAATTTGCTCTAAATCATTGAGAATGGAGAACGTTGAGGGCTTCGATCCCTCCACCATCCGTATGGGAGTTTTCAACCATTCCTTATGGTGAAAGTTGAATATCCCCGAGGTAGAGGATCTCGGCTTGCGGTGAGAGGATATAGTCTCATGGCAGTTTAGATAGTCGAAGAAAGTTGAAGAATTAGGAGAGTGATATTCGAAACAAAGGAAAGCAGTGGTAGTTGGAAGACAGACTTTGAGCCACGTAACATCAAAGTCTGGGGATTCAAGCTCCTCGAGGTGTGCAACAGGTGTATTGAAGTTGGCATAGGCATAAGCACCACTTCTGAACCGGAATTGTGTGTAGGGATTATAGATGGATATGAGAAAGGGGCTAGTGAGAAAGAACATCATTAGACAACTGTGTCTCATACAAAAGTAAGATATTAGGAGAGGTACTAGACATATGGTGTTCAACAGAAGCGACGTTATTAGAAAGACCATAAATGTTGGTATAGTGAACAGAAAAAGAGGAACGTGTATCAGAGACGGAAAGGTCGTGGGAGGGGTTGGTACTACTACTGTCGAAGACCTCCCTTTCATTGGCAGTAGCGCGTTATGAGAACCGGAGATTCCTAGCACACCATGATGCCGGGGACTATGGGCCATACGTCTGTTGTACTCCAAATGATTACATTCACTTTACGTGGATGGCGCCAGTATGGGACAAAAGTCCTCATCAAGACTACGACTTCAATGAAATACAAAAAGGGAATAAAGAGAGAAATAAGTTAAAGCGAGGAAAAGTAATAGCTATTGGGAATGACATGAATGGGTTAAAACTTCCTGAGCTAAGCGATACAGGCAAGGAAACAAACATCATAACCTATTAAGTTATCAACAATACAGCGATCTTGTGATGCGGCAAATTGCTGAGTATTACGTGGTCTAGCTACAGGCGGGGATGCATAAGCAGTCAGTTCCCCGAGCAGAAACCATAATAATATCTAGAAAACGGGGAAAGAAAGTTAGCAGTGCGGTTTCTTCAGCAATGCGTTCAAAGAGTTCAGCGTGTAATATCTTCATCATGAGACTTGAGAGATTCTCATGTTTACACAGGCTAATCTTTTACCTATCCATTAGTTGATGGTTAGGAAGACTGGAGGGAAAGTCTCCTACATGCTTTGCAACCTCGTAAAATTTGATTCCTTAAGCACGACGATACAGTCCTTGAGCACAACGGTGCGGTCTGTGGGTATGTCGGCCTGGCTTTTGGCCTTACTCGTTAAGGTCAGGTCAAAAGCCAGGCCATCTTACCCAAGGGTCATACCGTCATGCTCGAAGGCAGCGCTACAATGTTTACAGATTATTCCGTTTAGCTCAAGGCTTATGTCATCTTGCTCAAGGGCTATACCATCTTGCTTAATGGGGTAAACATAACACTAAAGTTTCCTCATTCAGCTTGAGCGGTTTTACTCCAGTAAGATCAGGAACAATGTTCACCATTGTATCCCGCCTAATACTACGTTCACATGAACTCAACTTAGACCTGACACAGAGCTTTCTTGTGCCAACATACACGTAAGGTAGGTGGGCGATGTGAAAGGATGGGAAGACATTTGCAATGCTCTTAATGGTCGGAATTTTAACACTATACAATTTTCTATAACATTCCTAACATGGAGATAATTCCCAGCTCTTCTTATTATCTTTATTTATAACTTTATCTGAAAAGTCTCTTTTACATAGATATTTCCAATTCAGAGACTAGCTTGATTATCATCTTTTTTATCCTTAGCTGTCATTTTAAGTTAAGTATGTTCCGATTATTCCCTAATGAGGAATTAGAATTACTGAGAAATCAAAATCACTTGAAAAATCAAATCAATTTATGCTTTATGTGTAAATTTATTATGAAGGCTAACGAAATGGTGGACACAGAATAGTAGTGTGAAAGGCTATTCCTGAAACATGTCAGGAGATATCCGGAAGTGCCCTAGCCTAACCGAAAATAAAAAGATTTCCTACTCAAAACTGTCCTAAAGTAAAGGTTTTCCTAACCCACCCTAACCTAATGTTTTTCCTAACCTAACCTAAACAAAGAGATTTCCTAATTCAACCTAACCTACAATAAAATCTTTTATAACAAACTAAACAAAGGGCTTTTCCTAAGCTAATCTAAATCAAGGTGCTTCCTAACGCGGCATAAACTAATCGTTTTCCTAATTTCTAACTTAACCTAATTGGAGGTTTTCGTAACAACTCATCCTAACATTCGCCTACGATTCTCCGGACGAGGTCTTGAATCTCTTCTCATATGGGCGGCGATAAGAACGCTAACAGACGACTCACTCAGCTCCACATCATTGTCTCATGGTTATGATGGGTAAACTCACTGAATCAAGAATCCTGTAAGCGTTATTCGTTATAAGAGTTGAGTATCCTGATGTCTGCCTTGCTCTTATAGAAAGAAAATCATTCTACAAGAATACGAAAAGCAAAATCTTGATTTTAGTCTTGTTGATATCGATGGGAACCCGAGGGGGTGGACAGGTGCCGGGGTTCTCAGGCCCTGATGGCCCCTGGCCCCGACAGGTGACCTGCTCTAAATAAATCAAACAAGAGGAGCGCTGCGCGGGAAAACTTGAATAATCATCTAACTTTTTTTTTGTTTAAGTTAAGCCAACGACTACGATGGTACGCTCCTTAAGAATGACGGTACAAACCTCTTCACTACGACGGTGCGATTCTCAGGCACGACGGTACAACCCTTCACCACGACGGTACGATTCTCAGGCACGACGGTACAACCCCTTCACCACGACGGTGCGATTCTCAGGCACGACGGTACAACCTCTTCACCACGACGGAACGATTCTCAGGCACGACGGTACAACGTCTTCACCACGACGGTACGACTCTTAGGCACGATGGTACAGCCCTTGAGCACGACGGCACTGACCTTGGGTATAATCATCTGGCCCTTGACCTGATCCTTCAATTAGGCCATCAAAGTCTTCAAGATTTGTACTGTCGTCCCGCTCAAGGGTCGTAACGTCGTGATCAGGGTGTTACGAGACGAGAGATGTCCACGTAAATTTTCAGACAGCTTTTTGTAGTAACAGCGACTACAGTTCACTATTCCCGGTAGATAGTTCCTCCCTCACTTATTATATCTCCCGATTTACATTACTTTGCTGAAAGTTTACACTTCTTCTTTCACAACATTAGTTTACCTCTCTTACCTGAAACTAGGCTGTCTGGTGTCCACATATCGTAGTTTACAATTCTCAGTTTGTGTTCTCCACACTCTTTGGTTTACCTTACCTTTTGTTTCATGATCCACAATTCGCATTTCAGAGTTTACACCTCTTAAATCATATCTTACAACTCATGGATAACAGTTTACAGTCTGTAGCACATATTGGTACTTTATATTTACAGTTTACTTCAGACAGTGTCCAAATATCAGGAGACGTATATACAGGTGTATTTGCCTACATTTTACAGTCCGTGGCTGTTGGTTTACGGCTCATGGTTTACAGTTATGTTAGCTCATAATCACAGTCCAATATCTTCAGTGTAGGGTACACACTATCATTCTAAGTGACACATTATAATCAACAATTCACTTTACTGTTTTTTTTTTACCGTCATTAATCTTATCGTTCCCGAAAATCTCAATGGTTACTGAATGAAGTTTATACGTCATAAATGATACTTCAAATTTGGTTATACCTTGGGTATATCTTTGGACCACAGTTCACAGAGCGAGGAAGGAAACAAGAAGATAAATCTTGACCATCAAGGGCGCTTCACAAACGCTGGACAGCGTTGTACATTTCACACATGAAAGGGAAAAAATATATGACGTCGTAGTTCACACAAGGATTTTTTTCCTTTTCTTTCTAATTTTTTCCCGCAGTATAACCAAGGCTGAACATGGGAAGCGAAGCAGCTGATGGTGGTGGAAGGGGGTGGGTGGTGAAGGGAGTGGGTGGTGGAGGAGGTGGGTGGTTGGTGGTGGTGGAGAGAGAGTGGTGGGTGGTGGTGAAGTTGAGTGGTGGTGGTGGTGATAGCGGTGGTGCAAGGTGTAATCTGGTAATGATGGTGGTGGAGGAGGCGGGTGGTGGTGGTGTGGGAGGATGGCATGGTTGTGGTGCTGCTGATGGCGAATGGCTGATGGTGTTGGTGATGGCAATAGTGGTGGCGGTACATGCATGTCTGTGCGTGTTTTTAATTACCAGTTTGTACTGAATGGTGAAGTTTCACGCTCGTGGGGCCCTATCTCCTCTCTCTCTCTCTCTCTCGTGTGTGTGTGTGTGTGTGTGTATGTGTGTGCGTTCAATATGTGTATAATTCTCCGGGTGATTTACCACTGGCATCAATATGGCTGCCGCTGAAAAATGCTTTCCTTTGTCCTATCAAAATTCCCCGCCTGTAGAGATTTATACTAGGAAAGGCTGTGCTGCCCCTTAAGCTTTTCTTTACACGGAACACCGGCCGGCCAGGAAGTCTGGAATAGAATTAACGTTTTTCTTTACTTCGTTTTTCGTAAAATTTTTGCGCCTTGCATGGCTGCAAGCATCGTCCAGAACATTAATGGCAACTTGGAAGTTGACAAGTCTATCGATGTTTATTTGGACAAGAAACCAACACTTCTTGTTTGAGGGTGAAAGAAAAACATGAGTCTATAGACAAGGCAGACTCCTAAAGTTGGACTCTCTGTCGCCTGTCTCTGTTGCCAATGAGAAGGAGGTTTCGCGGCAATAGCGTTACTGGTCCCTCTCAAGACCTTCTATCTTCCGATAAATCTTTTTTGTTTTTTTCCTTCATTTCACCAATAACTACGGTCACTCAGCGCAACTTTCTTCAACTGAACACCAATTAGTTAGTATCTCTACGATCCTTACTTCATACCTCTCCCAACTCCTTATTTCTTTCGGTGACTGAACTCTTTAATGATGCTATCATAAATTCCTCTCGCCTTACCAACAATAACCTTTACCCATGATTCTGCCTCAGAAGAGGAGTCTGTAAGAATTCAGACACCAGCGCGCTTGTTGCATGCCTCGCTGACCTGGGATCTCCACACTCTAACGTTGTCTGATTCAAGATTTGTCTCCCAACTGCTACTATTTTGCTCTTGTCCATCCACTGCTCTCTAGACTCAAATAGTCTCTTTGACCACCTAAATCCCCGCCACCAGGATGCGACATCCTCTTACACTCAAGCTGAGGTTTACTGAAGAGATTTTCACCTTAAAGAACACTACAGGGAATTACTGAAACTCTCTTACACAGATGCTTCGGGGAGAGGGGTTAATGTCTTATCTTTTTCCATTCTTAAAACTGTGGACTGAATTATCACTCACCCTATCCTTGAGCTAGACATTCACAGCCACATTCCCACCCTCTGGATCTATCGGTCACTTCGAATCCTTTGTTCTGAATCTACACTATCTTCTCTTGGTTGGTTCATCTGATCACACCCTCGAAAATGTCTCTGCTTACCGCACCTTTGCCACCGAATGCCTTTCCTAGACGGCAGTACTGGGACTTTAATAAAATGACCAGACAAACTTAAGAAAATAATATTGGGCAGATTACAGCATCTACTCGGGTAATAATTCTATCTCTGCTGAACGTACAACAGAGGATATTGTTGCCGAAACGGAGGAATATATCCACTTTTCCTCTAAGACTACGTCATCTTTCAATCCATGGTTCGATCACTCCTGTTCTGAGACCCACTGGTACGAGGGACCTGGCATGCTGGACCTGGAATAACTCTCCTCCCTCCAACCTGTATTCATCTTTCAACTCTGACCAAAACCTTTGCAGATATGCTATTCGTCAGGCAAGGCGTTCCATCTTTTAAAAGAGACGTGCGACAACCTCCCCTCTTCTTCCGGTGACACAGTAGGTCTCCCTGGGACCTCTATCATCTTGTCTTAGGCTATTCTTCATTCAGATTACCCTTCCTCCGATTTCCCGTTCTTGATATACGTTAGCTGTCTTCTAGTGACACAGCAACCCCCATATACACAATACACACAATGATGTACCTGCGGGAGAACCAGCTATATACACAGTACATAAAGAGATTCAAGATGTTATTAGTTATTACCATAATTAGTTTCACGTTTAACTTCTATTCTTAACGCATGTTTCATCCAGCTGTATATTAATACAAAACCAACAAGAAAGAGAGGCGGAAAAAGAGAGAAAAACAGACCTTTGGGACAGAAAGACACAGACAATTAGGTATACAGAGGGAGTACAAGAGATAAACACAAGAAGGCATATAGACTGACAGGCACATACATAAGAGAGAGATCGCATCTCGAATACTTGATACAATAAATACATCGTAGTGATGCTAGATGAACTGGAGTAAAGACCAACTGTAGCCGAGGTGTCCATAAATGCCTCTATTTGCTTGGGAAACTTTACGCCATTCCTGCTCCCCGTAGCACCTGCTTCGTTATGCCCTGACGCCGCCTCGCTAATAACGTAGACACGGACGTACGGTATATGAAGCAATTATCTCCCTGCCGCCAGTAACCTCACGAGTTACGGCCCCATCAACAAAGCTAATTGCCAGTGAGGTGAATACCAGTACAAGAATCTTGCCCTTAACCTTCTCGTGTGTATATATATATATATATATATATATATATATATATATATATATATTATCCCTGGGGATAGGGGAGAAAGAATACTTC
>JAYMFT010385264.1:0-20189 GCA_038088735.1 Panulirus argus | reverse complement strand
ATTTTTTCTTCGTCTGTTTCCTGGCGCTACCTCGCTGACGCAGGAAACAGCGATCAAGTATAATAAATAAATAAATATATATCAGGAATGCATGGAGGCGAGCAAGTATGAATATGTACATGTGTATATGCACGTGTATGTGTATGTATGTATGTATGTATATGTTGGTATGTATATATATATATTGTGCATATATGTGCATGTATGTATATATGTGTGTATGTGAGTGAATGGATCTTTCTTTGACTGTTTCCTGGCACTACCTTGCTAACGCAGGAAACAGCGATCACATATTATAAATAAATGAAATAAATATATATATGAACAAAACTCTGGGTGACACCTAATGACACGTGATGAATTCTCTAAATTAGTTTACTCTGCAAAGTAAACTGTACCTTAACATTAACTCTCCCTGAATGTTTTTCCATCTCTCCAAGGATGGCTGAAAACAGGGAAGATTTGCCAGCCCCAACACTCCCTACAACGGCAACTAATGAACCCTCAGACACGTTCAAGTTGATGCCTTTGAGCACTGGCTGTCCATCTTCCTCTCCATGGCCCCATGCAAACGTCCCATTTTCAATTACAATTGGTTTATCTGAAAAAATAATCATAATAAAAGTTAAAAGAAGTATACAATTAATTTGACTTTTTTTGCAAACTCCTACATCAACTGATCAAAAAGAGTGAATCAAGTAGTATTTGCTATTAATCATCATTAATTACTGAGAAAGTATTATATGGAACATAACTTACTCTCTGTGTTGTCTCTGGAAATGTTATTTGGATCCAGTTCATCAGCATTCATGAATTTGTTCATTCTTGTGAGGGAAACCTTGGCCTTTAGAAGAACACAAGATTAATCAATAATACATACAATCTTTATGTTAAAATAATCTTGTCTATGCATAAAGCATTCAGTATTACAGTTAAACCTAATAATATCGATTCTTTACTAGCTAATATATGAAAAACCCCATCAAATAACACTGAATCATGGCCCACCTGGAGACAGGTTTAAGTTTCCTAGCATTTCAACAACAACCTTATCCTGAGATTATGCAGACAGTGGAGAAGGTTTACATTTGAGTGTGTGCAACTTCTCTCCCTAAAAAAACAATGGAACTCTTCACAGATATTAATTTGTAAAAATAAATACAAACACATACACAATAATAATGAATACTAATGAAGCAACAATCAGGATGGCACATGAAACAGTAAAACATCATGTGGTCACAAAGAACTCCAATGTAGCGGTCTGCATTCATTGTGATGTTCTTGAGAAGCATATGAAATACGTAACTCTCCCCGGAAGAAACCCCAAATCTTGACTGAGTCTGGGCATTTGAAAGTCATTTGGACATAACAGGGGTCAAGGGGATTCATATGTAAGGGACGTCTCAACTTGCCACGCCTCACTAAACCTCACTGGAAAGTCAACTCATCGCTCCATAAGACCCTTCTCCAGTTCTAAACAGTGAAATATTTGTAGTTCTTTGCAAAACTGAGATGAGTAGCGTGCATCTTGTGAGTCAGTACGGGCTTTCTGGTGGGGGAACGAAGGGGCAGGTTCAGGTGTTTCTGGCAGTGCTCTTGAATGGTGCATTCTGCAACACTTCTGAGAAGGGTAGGACAAGCTTGCTTCAATAGTCTTGCTGTGATGCACAGATTTATCAATACTTGCCTCTTGATAAACATGTCAGTAGTTGCTGAAGTCTTTCTGGGACGCCCCAATACAGATTTACGAGGTGGAACTTCACCTTATAGGATATTCTTGGCTTTTGCAACGAGGCTGTATATGGCTGACTTGCTCACCCCCATATGCTGAAAATTTCTCCTTCACCGACAATTTTGCCTCCCTCAGGGCAATAATCCAAGCCTTTTCTTGCTGGGTGAGGTTCTTGTGCCCCACTCTAAGGTATGGGTGGGCAGCAGTGGAATGAAAAGTAAATGAAACAAAAAAGGGTCTTTGTTAATCCAGCAGCTCATAGCACGCGTCCTCTCTCTAGCTAGTCCCATGAGGCATTGACGTGCTCCCAGTCTGTGGT
The DNA here is from genome assembly GCA_038088735.1 of Panulirus argus. Lineage (NCBI taxonomy): Eukaryota > Metazoa > Arthropoda > Malacostraca > Decapoda > Palinuridae > Panulirus > Panulirus argus. Next base: position 18,135 of record JAYMFT010385264.1, on the reverse strand, counting down.
GACTGGATCACCAAGGAGAATTGCCAAGTACTAATTAAGTGAGATCTAAGCATTCGGTAGGCTGATAGATGCAGAAATTCTGAGGAAACCCAACCACACAACAAAAGGCCCTATATTCCTCAGACTCTCCGCGGGTAATGTATATATACACCTTACCACTGTCCACATGGATCCTCTCCAAAACTCCTACAGCTACAACAGGAAGGACCATATTTTGAAAAGAGTGAAAATTATGTGTATTCACTTACGGTTTCAATGTGGGACAGCTGAGAAGTAGGTATTCAATGTCTTCAACGTGGATGTTGCGTGAAGGTTTTTTTTGTTGCATGAGTATTGTAATGTTGGAGAGATTTGTGGCGTTTAGAGTATTGGCCGGATAGCATAATTTATGTATGCCTTGGTAGTGTAGTTTCAGAAGGGTGAATGTATTGTGGAATGAAATCTAAGAGAGGGTTCAAGGGTCACTGTTTGTTGCTTGTCAGGTCATTACTGTGGGAATATCTTTTGTTAAAAAGAAGTTTACAATGGGGATGTAATCTGTAGATACAAATTTCTGAAGTTTTAGGCAAGGATGAGCATAATATTTCTGCATGTGACTGATGACTGGTGACTGGTTATGTAGTGGTTGTAGTTAAGCTGTTACTAAAATATATATCTAGCATGTTAAAAGTGGTATTCTTCTGAAGTACTGTTGAATGGTGGTGACCATTCCAATGGCTCTGTTTTGGGTGGTTCATACTTTTCTAATTACTTTTGAAAGGAAGAGATTCCAGGTAGGTATGTGAGGTGCAATTCTGGGTGGACAATCTCACTTGTTTGTACAGAATGCTGAGGGATTCTTTTTCTTGGCTAAAACTGAGCTGAGAGGACTTCGATATGGTTCCGATATATTTTTCTTTAATATACATCATCTTGTTGAAAGGACTTTGATATGCTTCCAATATATTTCTCTTTAATTTATTAGATATTGTTAACTTATTTTCACCCAATGAGTGGAACATGTGATTAATAGCCAGCATGTCTTTCAGTGTCAAACTGTGGTGGGTAAGGTTAATAGCAGCTTACTATTAACAATTAAAAGTTAAAAAAAAATTGTGAATTCATGATTGATTAGAGATTTGCTGAGGTGACTGATGGCTTCTCTGTTAGAGTAACTTTGTTTGAAGGGACTAACATAAGTACTTTATGCCCTGTGGCAACTACAAGATTGAGTCTGAGGCCATCAGTCCCTACAGTTTATATCAGTAAGACAAGAGTTATCATTAACATCTGTTAGTAAATAAGTTAGAAAATAAATTAATAAAATTTCAACAGAAGTGATTTACCTGTACTAAACTGGAGATGAGCATAGGCAACATACCAATGGGAAAGCGTAGGAGATTGAATAGTGCAAGAGAAACAAAAGCAGTTTTTGCATCCAAAACATTTTCTGGAGACAAATTAACATAGGTAGCAAATGTGGCCAAAGACACCTGTAAAAGAAAAACAACACAATCAAATTAATGAAATACTTACAATAAAAATGACTCCCATAAAAAACTCCAAGTATAAAGTACGAAAAAATGTCCTTAAGCCAACCTATTCCATAACTTCAGACAAACATTAGACAGATGAGAAATTATGTCCATACCATTTCAGCACACCCTCTTCTACTCTCTCAACCACACTCTTTTTATGACCACACATCTCTCACATATCTCTTACCCTTTCATTATTTACTCGATCAAACCACCTCACACCACATCCTGTCCTAAAACATTTCATTTCTAACTCATCCACCCTCCTCCGCACAACCCTATCTATAGCCAATGCCTCGCAACAATATAATAATGTTGGGACTACCATTCCTTCAAATATTAGTGTTTATGCACCTGGCCTGGAGAAGAAAGATCAGGTGTGGCAAGTGATTTGGGAGCACCTGAGTGAGTGCGTCAGTAGTTTTGATGCAAGAGACCAGCTAGTAGTGATTGGTGATTTAAATGCGAAGGTAAATAATGTGGCTATTGAAGGTATAACTGGAGCACTTACGATATTCAGTGTCATGAATGGAAATAGTAAATAGCTTGTGAAGTTGTGTTCCTCCATCACATACACCATTCTGTGCATTCTTCCCCTTATTCTCTCCCACCAGAACTCATCCATTCTGTTTCTCCAGGTCACATGTTGTCTTGCATTCTTTCCACCTGCCTAAACACCCTTAAAGTATTATATTTCTTCCACTCTAACACTCCACAATTCACTCCCTTAGCCTTTGTATTCGCTGACCTTTAAATGTAAATATAACAAACCTGCAAACTATACAAAATATTGCACTCATAGCAATCATTGGCTTCCTAGCAACCAAAAACACACACCTACACAATGAAACAAAGATCTTCTGAATAAAGTTCCACCTCAAAATACTCAGCATCCAATTTTATGTAACAGCACTAGACCCCTCCCACCCAAACCATTTCATAACTACACACCAACATCAAGTACAAATAAAAAGCTTAACCCTACCTCACACTTAAGTAACCTCTGCTCACAGATCTCCCTATCTATCTGTGTGTCTGTATCTGACACTTGTTCCCACCTGGAACTCCCTCATGGGAATGGCCATGGCAATAGTCTCCATAATTAGTGAACTACAGTGTCACTTGTTAGACTTTAGTGCCTCACATATCATAGATCCTCCATCCCCAAAAAATAAATATAACACAGACAAAACATATACACACTGAAATAACATAAGCACAGACCTCAAACCCACCACACATAACTCATTAGAAGTCACACTCCACAGACAGACATGAATCACAGTCTACCATCTGTACTCCAGACATCACCCATTCCTGCCGCACTTCAAACAATATATCAACACCCTTCATACCCATGGTGATGCAACTATCATCATAAATACATTGAGCACTACAACTCAACAGCACTGTACTTTCTGCACATAGATGTACACATATCACAACACTTTAGGACCTATGGTTCCAACCAAGAGATGTAGCCAGCTCCCTGAGTGCTGCAGGAGCCTCACAATGACAGAAGGGACTCCTGGGGCAGGAAGTAAGGAAATATCAAATCTAACATCACTGCAATGTATTGTAACATATAAACAAATATCCCTTTGCTATTAATGTCATCTTCCTACCATAAGAGCTCACAATCAGTCAACTCTTGATGTTAAAGCTCTAAGACAAGTGCATCTCCATGTCAATTAAAGCTCCATTATCCACTCTTTATAGTTAAAAGCTTACTTAATCATCCAGTTTTCATCTTACCAAAAAAGGTGTGCAAGTCCAGATAAAGCTTGAACCAGCATTCAAGTAAGCTGTCTGCTTCAAAACCTTGACCTCCTTATTACGCACAGCAATTACTTGGTCCTCAAAGGATGGTTCCCATGCATACAACTTTAAAACCTGGAAATTAAAATCTAATCTAAATATCTTAGTCAATGTACCTATAGTCACACTTTCACACAATCTCAGTATCTTTCTCTCTAATGATACCAACCATTCATCATAAAGGCCACTATTCCCTCATATCATAGTTGAGGAAAATAAGGACAATAAAGAAACAAAAAAAGAAAAGCTCAGCAAGCAAGACACTAAGCTGGTATCAAGATAAAGAATCCTAATTGCAGGATATCAAGACAAGTGACAGAATCAAGCATTCTACAGACAAAAGAAAAAGTACATTATCAAAAAAAATATCAATGGCTTACAGTGTCAATGAATAATATTACTTAGACATGCTATGACCAACCTTTATACCATTCAGGATTTCATTCATGAGCTTCACTCGCTGATCTTTGTTCTTCATTTGCTTGATCTGTAGTACTTTAGTTTTATTAGCAATTGCCCCATTCACAGGGATAAGCACAATCAAAACTGCCAAGCCAGCAAGTACAGATGGACCTGTCCCAAAAAAATATTTTGATTAAAAAGGATATTTTCGTAGTTCAACTTGTTAAGCTAAGAAGGTTGGCTGAGTTCAAAATCTGCCAGGCTATCTTTGGGTGTATCCATATACTCACCTACATTAACAGAGAAAAAAAAATTTGTTTTTGATATATGAAATATGGTTTCTTTCAGGAACAATGCCATTCCACCATCAAAAATGAAATAACAGAGCCTTTCTCCTTCCTTTAATACTTTATAAAAAGAACAAGTTAACAAATATGGCACTAATATTTGTTGCAACCAATATCTTATAATGAAAGTTACTAGTTTTTCATATATGTTCACCATTATCCACATCAGCGAGGTCGTGCAAGGAACAAAGAAATGGCCCCATTCACTCGCATCTAGTCTCTAGCTTTCTAGCTAAAACCAAATCCCCAGTCTACAATCTAGTTTCACAGACCTTTCTATAATTTCCCCTCTAACCTCTTCATATGCCTTGGTTCAGCCCAGTGGTAAGAAATCTCCTGTAAACCACACATCTCCAATCTGCTCTATCCCTTGCACACCTTACACCCACCTGCATGTTCAGGCCTTGCGCCATCTTTCACTTCAACTTTCCACCTCCTTCTTGGTTCCCACTTTCCTTATTCCTTCCACTTCTGACAAGTATACCCCCTTAGTCATACTTTCCTCAACCATCAAATGTCCAAACCATTTCAGCACACCCTCTTCAACTCCCTTATACATATTCCACTTATTACAACACCTCGTACCTTATCATTTATTAATCGATCAACCCTCCTTACACTAAATATTGTCCTCAAACATTGCATTTCCAAAAAATTCACCCTATTCTTTACACTTTTGTCTTTCTTAAGGCCCAAGTCTCGCACCCATACAGCACCAATGGACTACTACATCCTCAAACATACCTATCTTTGTCCTTAAAGACGGTGACCTCTCTGTCTACACATTCCTCAATGTGTGCAAAACCTTTGCTCATAACCCATCTTACAACTCACTTCAGGTACATTAGTTCCAATCCCTGCCATATCCATTCCTAGGTATCTAATTCATTCCACTACTCCCTAGTTCTCTCCACTGAAAATCATACTCCATATCACCTCACTTCTCATTGTTAAACCTAATACCTAGCTTTTGTTCGCATTTATTCTCAACTTTTTCTTTTCACATAATCCCAAACTCAGACACCACCTTCTGCACTTTCTCACTCAAATCTGCCACCAGCAGCGTCATATTATCCACAAACAACAACTGACGTTTCTCCTAATGCCACCTCCCTCTCCCAGCACACTTCAGATTGCATTACTACTGCTCTCTCCTAGACCCTTGCTGGTCCTGTCAAGCAGCGAAGATTGCTGTGAACAAGTGGAGGCAGCAGGATAAGCCATCCAATCAGAGACCGACAAGCCAAGGCATCCAACTGGGTGATCATCACTTACTGGGGAACACGGTCCCGCCGAATGCTGGAATCAGTATCTCCTGAGGAAGACCGGTGAACAGTTAAAACGTTGAGGTACATCTCAGCTCTAACCCATCTGTTTCCATACCATCCTGTTACCTCATCATGTATATGCAAATATTCCAAGATCCGAAAAAATCTAAAATCAGAAACACTTCTAGTCCCAGGCATTTCAGATACGGGATACTCAACCTGTACTTGTATGGATCAATTCTATGGAATATGGCAGGTCATACACATGCGCATATGCTGAAATATAAAATGTCCACAACTATTACTATGTTTAACATCAGCCATCAACGTAGCCCCTGGCCTGCAGGGCCAAAATGTGATGTCCTCGTGAGTTTGCTGGGAAGAAGATGGACTAGAGTGTCCTGTTAACATAACCTCTTGGATCTTCTACTCTCAATCACCGTGTCAGTCAATGGAGCCATTTGACATGCCTCCAACACCTCTAAACCCACAGGAAATACTTGACACACTGACAGAAGAAAAAACAACGAAGAATTCTTTTCCATCATACATTACATTAAGAGTGTGTATGAGCCTAGCGAAGTGTAGGGGCTCCTTGTAAGGTGGGCAACATCACAGTGTATCATACGTTTGGCAGTGAGGTTTTCCACTGTTTCCAGACAAGTACCCATATCCCACAACTGTCGGGGCTATGTGAATCTCTTCGGCAGACTGTGCTTATTCATACTTGCTTGCCTTTATCCATTTCCCAGTGCCACCACACTCCACAGGAAACAGCATCATCACCCCCTGCAACAGCGAGGTAGCAGCAGGAAATATACAGAGAAAGGTTACAATCGCTCACATCTATTTTCTAGCTGTCATGTGTAATGCACCGAAACCACTGCTCCCTATCCACAGCCAGACCCCACAGACCTTTCCATGGTTTACCCCAGACATTTCACATGCCCTGGTTCAGTCCATTGACATCAAGTCGACCCCAGTATACCACATTGTTCCATTTCACTCTATTATTATTATCATTATCATTATTATCATTATTACTATTATTATCATTATTATTATCATTATTATTATTGGGTGTATATATGTATGTATATATGTGTGTATGCGGGGGGATGGATTTTTCTTTGTCTGTTTCCTGGCGCTACCTTGCTCACGTGGGAAACAGCAATCAAGCATAATAAATAAATAAATATAAATATTATCATTATTATTATTATTGCAATATCCCACTATTCCCTGTGTGTCATAAAAGGCGACTGAAAAGGGGAGGGAGCAGGGGGGCTGGAAATCCTCCCCTCCTGTTTTTACTCTTCCAAAAGAAGGAACAGAGAAAGGGGCCAAGTGAGTATTTTCCATTTCCCCTCCAAGGCTTAGTCATTTGTTCTTAATGCTACCTCGCTAACATGGGAAATGGCGAATATGTATGAAAAAAAAATCATCATTATCATTACTATTATCATTATCATTATTATCATTATATTTATTTATCCCTGGGGATAGGGGAGGAAGAATACTTCCCACATATTCCCTGCATGTCGTAGAAGATGATTAAAAGGGGTGGGAGTGGGGGGGGGGTTAGAAATCTTCCCCTCCAGTTTTTCAATCTTCCAAGAGAAAGAAGAGTAAAGGCGGCCAAGAGAAGACATTCCTCTAAGGCTCAGTCCTCTGTTCTTGACGCTACCTCACTAATGCGTGATATGGCGAATATATGCAAAAAAATATATCTACTATTATCATCATTATTATTATTATCATTATCCCTTTTGCCAGGCTGGCCATTAACTCAAATAAAAACACATTTCTAAACACACCAAGAAGATCCCACAGAAAGTAAAGGGCCAGGGCAATCTGCAGTGGTGCTGACCATATCATGTTTACATAAGTTGTGAGATCCATAAATCGCTGGGCATCCACAGACATAAGGTTCACAATCTCTCCAACTGTTGACTCTTTCCTAGCAGAACTGGAGATTTTCAAGGCCTGCAAAACATTACCAATATAATTTAAATATAAAATGAGGTTACTTTTATGAGTATAATCACTGAATATGTTCATGAAAATACATCCAAACATTCTATGTATATCATTCCCACTGTCACATACAAAATATTTCCCTTAAACTTTGGCTGGCATCAATCACACTTAGTGCTAAACACCCAATGGCACAGCTCTAAGCATTTGGAATATAATTTTTCATGTTGGTTTGGCTTTCACATTAAACAAGCAGATGCTACCTAAGCAATATGTTTTTGAAAATAATGTGAGCATACAAGTTTAAAACATGAAAAAGCAGACAAACAGAAGAGGAAAAAACAGACATCAAATGTGGAAACAACAACGTTTAAAGAAAAGCCTACCCCACCAGTCTCTAAGGAACAGCTCCTAACCTCCCTCACCAGTATCCAAGGAGCAAGGTACCTTGCTTCTCCTACCAGTACCTGAGGAACACAGCTCCTCACTTCCCTAAGTCAGTTGCTTATATTACCTTCTTCTACCATTAAAACAACACTACATAAGAGCAAGAAGACCAAAAGAACTGGGCAACAAGCAATAAACAAACAGCCTCTAATCCAGTATGAAACTCCACCCTACCAGATATACACCCATCTAAAACTACTCTTCCTTAGCCTGAAAGAGATACATCTTTTCCTCTACATTCTGGACATCACCCCTCTCTCCTCCAACAATGCAACAAACTTATTCTTCATATCTCAGAACTCCCTCATCTCCAAGATAAAGCTACCATGCTAAAGACACTGAAAACCTACACCTTAATTGCCCTGCACTCACCCCACAAAGACAGACACATACTATCACAACACTACTTAACCTGTGAACCTGTCCTTTAGAAGGAGATCCTGGGTTAAGAAGGCAAGATAATGTAATTTTCTTTCATTCATACCAACCTGCTTTACCCACCTTAGCAAGGTAGTGTCATGAACAAATGAACAATGGGATCATTTGCTCACATCCACTCTCTATTTGTCATGTATGATGCACCAAAACCAGCGCCTCCCACCCACAGACATGCTTCACAGACTGCTTATGATTTACAGTGACTGCTTATATGCCCTGGTTCAGCCCTGTGACAGCGCATCCCCCACCAATATACCACATCAGTCCAATTCATTATATCCCATGCAGATCTCTTGCCCTCCTGAATATCTAGGCCTCAGCACACAAAAAGCCTTCTTTACTCTATCCCTCTGTCTCGTTGTGCTATCCCAGCCCCATGGTAAAATCTCATCATAAGTACTTGTAGGTAGGTAGGTACTACTCAGTGTTTCTGGAAACTGTGAAGCTTGATAAAAGGCACGATTCATCCAATATCATTAATCAAAAGAGAAACTGTGTTTCCATTAATGGAACAGCAGAGATAAGTTGTGAAGATATATTTCCTTAGAGTGCAGGGTGTTGGAGAAAAAAAAAAAAAAAAAGAAAGAAAGAAAGACTGCAAAAGTGGATAATAATAAGCAAGAGTGTTTTGGGCATGTAAATAATATGCAGGGACAGATAGCTATGGGTATAAACAAGAAATAAGAAATGAGTGACAGGGGAAACTTTCAAGTGAGAAAAGAGTGCAAGGATGCGTGCAAGCACAAAGTGTCTGTTACTGAAAAAAGATCAAGTTGCAAGTATGATGATCTAAAAACTAGATACACAGTGAGGAATAAAGTCTTACATGATAACATTTTGTTCATTATTTACCTTGCGATACACAGCAGATATGACTCCAGAACGAATCTGAAGGCCCACTAACATCATCTTCATGAAATACTGCCCAAGCAAAAGTGACTGTACCTGTGCACACACCAGCATCAACACTGCATAAAGGTACCCATGCCATGCAGGTTCATTCTCTTCTTCATTCTCAGAAAAGTTTATTATTGCACTGAAAATAAGGAAAAACAAAGAAAAACAATCAAACCCTAACTCTATAAACCTTTAACCATAAATCAATGCTCTTAATCAAAGCATCAGATAGTTGTAACAGTACACTAAAAAACTATAGAACTCTACAAAAAGTCTAGTTTAAGGAAAGGCCATTAGATACCTGTATCAAGTAGCACTAAGAAAGAGATATGCATGAATATGTGGCAAGTGCCTGCAGTCAAGGTTGTGGTTCACATTACGGAAAAAAGTTGAAAATTAACCTAACCTCCTGAACGCTGCAGGACCCCATAAAATGGTATCAGGGAGTTACGGTAAGGCATGGTACATGCAAACATTAGTGGACTTAAATCACTTACTACTAGTAAAATCCTTCTTTAAAGTTACTGAATGAGACAAGGTATTTGCAGCCTTCACCAAAACTCACATAAAATATTACATGGGTAGTGATATCTGGATCCTGAATTACAACTAATACAGGTATAACAGAACAGTTAGGACATGTGGAGGAGTACATCAAAGATTACCTTATGACAACTAGATCTACTAAATTCCTCAAATGAAGTGGGTGAAGTTAATAATCAAGACTGGAAACTTTAAACTGGTTATTCTAGAGATGTACAGAGGTCCCTTTCCACATGAAAACCTGGAGAACCCTGTGGTTGACAAATTCGCAGTTGGCAAGGAACTGATCATATGGGAAATAAGGGGTTAGGGAGTGTGAAGCTTGAGAGAAATAACTTGAACTGATCATAGGGAAATAAGGGGTTAGGGAGTGTGAAGCTTGAGAGAAATAACTTAAGTCCTATAATGAGCTTCTCAAAATCAAAAACCAGTATATTCTATAGCAGTATAAAGAAAGATGTGCAAAATTGAACAGAAAAGGAATCTCATCCCCTTAGCCCTCAAACATTACTGTAAATATATCTAATATGAAAGGCACTTCCAAAAATTAACTTACCTGAGAATCTGGGGGCTGATGAACTGCAAGATGTCATGGGCAAGTTTGAAAAGGGCACCAAAAAGGAAGGAGGGTGCAAACAAACGTACCATAGTGGGCAAGATAGACAAGTAGTGCTCTTTGTTGCCTGCAGTACCTGAGATTTCTAAATGAGTTGCATTGTTAGTGTAGGTAGCCATGGTGTGAGACTCACCCTTCCTGTTGATTGGGGTACAAAATTTTTAGTATGAGCTTGCTGTTTTACCACATTACACTGATCCAATATCATAACAATATTCAAGAAACATTCAAGATAAAATGTGATATTCAAAAATGAGACAGTGCTAAAAAAATCTATCGCTTGACCTCTTTTGTAAAACCAAGAACATAACTTATCGCTGTAAAATGATTATGAATTTAGGTCAAAAAGAATATAAGAGTGCGAGACACAAAGTGAACAAGAGATATGTTAGAAAAACAGTAACACCTTGTGCATGTTCTGTACCCCAAAAAATGCCACTTTTTGGACTTGACCTTTATTCTCCGACTTCCAAAACTTAATCATATGTATAACTGTCTGTTAGTCTTCAGAAAATCTGCAAACAATCAGCAGGAAGCATTTTAGTTCAGACAACCATGTCACCTTAACCTATGACCCTACCTCAAAAAATCAAACTTGTGCAGACCTTTGTAGTATCTGTGGTAAAAATTTTGTCACTGTCCAGTCATGAAGTCTTCAGACACACACAGCTCCCACTTAAGGGAGAAGATACATCCCTCAAAAGTTGAAAGTAAAGGAAAACTCCGGTAAGTGTAACTCACTTTCCCAAAGACCCCCATTTTACCTCAATTTACCTTCATACCACATACTTTCTCTCTATGGGGCTCCTGCAGTGCTTAAAAAGCCAGCCATACCCACTAGCATTAACCATAGGTCAAGAAGTGCAGTGCTGTTATGTGTATATCTTTGCATTATGAATGATGGAAAAGTTATGTGTAAGTGTTCAGAGAGGTTATGTGTGAGTGTTCAATGTCTTCAGCAGGGAAGTTGCAATTTGAGTGTGAAGGGTCTTGTGATATGTTGAATCAGTGTTTGTAATTTCAGAGAAATTGAAAGAAATTGAAGGGATCAAAGAGGTAAACAAGAAAGCAATTTTGTTTTCTTATTTTGAGGGCTCCAGTCATGGTCAAAAGTCCACATTAAGGCCAGGCCCTAACTGAAAAACAGAGAATTCAGAAATTGGAAAAAAAAGACAGGGAAAGTATTTACGAATTTTTGAGAAAGTGAAAGACCTGTCTTTTGAAATGAGTCAGGTCATAGTTATTGGAAAAGACATGAGAAGGTAGAGAGTTCTAAAGCTTCAACGTGTAGGGAAAGAAGCAGTTATCAAAACAGGACACCTTTGAGTTGCCGAGGCCACACAATAATCATGTGACGCTGCAGCTTGCCGAGTATTGTGTGGTCTAGCTAGTGGTGGAAGAACATTTACATATCTGGGATAGTTGCGTCAGGTGGGTATGTATCAGGTGGAATATAAGAGAAGGCTGTGAAGACAGTTGTCTTGTGCTTGTTGAGTCATTAACTGTGTGCAGAGATTTTGTCAGTGTTTTGTTTGTTGGTGGAGAGATTCTATCAGTGCAGGTTGCTACAGTGTGAAGCAGAGTAAGCCTTTTTTTCTATATCGGGGTTAGTGGTTGATTTTACAGTAGTTTAGGTAAAATGGATCTAATTCTGCTGTAAAGAACAACAACTAAGCATAGTGAGATGAAACTATATTGAAGAATCTTTATTTCACTGTGAATGAGATGAATGTTTGTCGATGTTGGGCAGTTATTGATTATTTTGAGTGTTCTGTTTCATCTGGTTTCCGAATTTGTCATATTTGCTTCTGGCATTTTTTGCTTTTGTTCACATTTAATCTTAACTCCCTACTCTCATACACACTCACAAATTCAGAGAAACTTCAGCAGCTTTTCACTCGAATCTGCCACAAGTACTCTGTCATCAGCTAACAACTGACACTTCCAAAGCCCCCACTTATCCCCTACCAACTGCAAACTCTCTCCTCTTTCTCCAAGACTCTTGCCTTTACCTTCCTCAAGATCTATAAACAAATTAAACAGCCATTGTGGCATCACACACCCCTGCCACAGACACACCTTCACTTAGAACCACTTATCCTCCTCTCTACCTACTCACACACATGCCTTAAGCTCTTCATGAAAAATTCTCACAGCTTTTAGTAGCTTTCCTCCCAGAAAATATATTCATAAGACCTTGCACAAAGTACATCTATTAACCTTATCACATCCTTTCTCCAGATCCATAAGTGCTACATACAAATCCTTCTGTTTCTCTAAGTATTTCTCAAACACAATCTTTAAAGCAAACACCTGACTTACATATCCTCTACCAATCCTGAAACATTGTTCCTCCACAATCTAATGCTCTCTAAATGCCTTCACACTCTCAATCACTACACTCCCACACAACTTACCAGGTACACTCAACAAACGTACAACTCTGTTGTTTCAACAATCACCTTTGTCCTCTCTGCCTTTATACAAAGGCACTACACATGTATTCTATCCATCCTCAGGCACCTCACCTTGATCCAAATAAACAATGAACCTTGATCAAAATAAACAATGAAAATCCTCACTAACCAATCAACAACACAATCACCCCCTTCTTAAGAAATTCAACTACAATATCATCCGCTCCAACTGCCTTGGCGCATTTCATCTTACACAAGGCTTTCACCATCTCTTCTCTCTTCATCAAACCCTCTCCATGACTCACTTCACACACCACCCTACATCTGCCATCTTATAATCAAACACATTTAACAGTCCTTCAAAATATTCACTCTATCTCTTCCTCACTTCATCACTTCCTGTTACCACTTCCCCATTTTCCCCCTTCACAGATGTTCCCATGTGTTCTCTAATTTTTTCCACACTATTAACCTCCTTCCAAAACATCTTTTTATTCTCCCTAAAGTTCAAGAACACTCACTCATGCGAACTCTCATTTGTCCTCTTTTTCAACCTCTGCTGCTCTCTCTTATACATCTCCCAATGTTTGCAAGTAATGCTCATATAACTCTTTTCTCTTGCATTAGCAACTTTACTTCTTCATCCAACAACTCACAATTCTTTCCAATTAGCCCATTTTATGCATCCCACACACACCTTTCACACATGCCAGCACTGCCTCCCTAAATCCTTCTCATTCCTCACCTACTCCCCTACCTTCATTTACTCTCAACTTTTGCCAGTCTACACTTAATCTCCTCTGGTATTTTTTCACACAAGTCTCTATTCCAAGCTCACTTACTCTCATCACTCTCTTTTCTCCCATAAAGTTCCCTCTTTTCCAAAAACCTCTATAAATATTCACCTTTGCCTATACAAGATAATGATCAGACATCTCACCAGCTGCCCCGCTCAGAAGTCACATCCAAAAGTCTCTCTTTTATGTGCCTATCAATCATATGTAGTCCAATAATGCCTAAACTAACTTAACCATCTATCCTATTCACATTTGTATACTTGTGCATGTCTCTCTTTTTCATCTAGGTATTCCCAGATACTCCCAAACACCAGTCCCTTTTTCAGCACATAACTCCACAAGCTGTTCATTATCTCTATTCACATCACTGAATACCCTATGCCCCCTTTTATACCCTCAACTGCCATATTACTTACCTTTACACTTACATCACCCATCACTAATGCTCGGTCTCCAGTATCAAATCTGCTGACACACTCTAAACTACTCCCAAAATACTAGACTGATAATCTTTCTTCTCATGGCCAGGTGCATAAGCACTAATAATTGCCCATCTCTTGCAATCCACTTTCATTTTTACCCACATGAGTCTAAAGCTCACTTCCTTAAACTCTTTCACACACTTCCACAACTCCTGCTTCAGCAATAATGGTACTCCTTCCTTAACTCTTGTCTTCTCACCAACCCCTGACTTAACTCCCAAGACATTTCCAAACCTTTCCTTCTCTTTACCTTGAACACTGTTTCACTGAGAGCCAGAGAATCCAGGTTTCTTTCCTTAAACTTACTATCTCTCCTTTCTTCTCATCCTGGTTACACCACACACATTTTGAAACCCCAGCCCAATCCACTGATAAGGAAGAGTACTCCCCACTTGGCTACTTCTGAGGCCCTTTGCCTGCTACAGTTTTGCCAACCACGGTTTTAAGTATAAAAGCCAAGCCCAACATATACCATTTTTCAATGACAGCCTCAGGTTTTAAGTATATACAGTTTTCTACATCATCCTCAATATCTTCACCATGCACTGGGTGAATGTCTTGTGGCTACAGCCTGCCTGAAGCACAGTCTGGCATACCACCACTTCTTGCGAGAGAGAGGAAGACTATCATAACTAAGTGATGTTGTTAGGGTATCACAGTAGCCTGTGGAGTGTTACTAACTACCCACTTTTTATGGGTAGAGAGGTGCAGCATCGGGGGTGACATGCTGCCACCATATCATTACCTTACAACTTTGTACATCATTTCTCTGTACTTTTATTGAAAAAGCATGCTGTTTTTAAGTATAACATGCTTATTTCTAACCCTAAAGTATTCATTATTGGACTTTAGGTATGTATCTCAAGGGTTATTTCCCCATTTCCCATAACCCACAAAATCAATCCAGAAATAACTACCTATCCACCTTTAATTCATACTGATACAAGCAATGCAATTAAAACCTTAAAAAAAATCTTCTACAGCTCCTGAAAACATATCAAACTTTCAAATAAAACACTAGCCCATTTGCAATTGAAGTACTTACAGATATCTTCAGACTGAGCAACCATTTGGGAGAAAAAAGAAATTTCATCACCTCAACAGGATTCCATTTCTTAGAGGCATACTTAGCTATTTCTGTAATGTGGGGTTTCATACATAGAGTGGATGTCACAGTAATACCAAGCATGTTCACTGAGTTAAGACGTGGAATACAGATCTGTTGAAACATGGAGGAAAGTTGTAAGTTTTTGATAGAGCGATGGGCAGAAGCTGGGTCTTAAAGGCATTAAATTTAACTAGATTTTGTCTGCCCCACTGAGATATCCAGTCCAAGTCAAAGTTTATTAAGGAAGCTGTGTTAAAATGAGATGCAGATTGAGTGAGAAAAGAAGAAGCAGGTTTGAAGGATGTGGAGGAATGCAGTGTTGAGTCATAAGCCTATGAACACATTTGCTTATTTGTAAAAGAAAGGAAATCATTGAGAAAAAGAAGAAAAAGTGTAGGAGACAGGACAGAACCTTGAGGGACACCACTGCTGATGGAGAAAGGGGGAGGCTGATCCATCAACAATCACAGAGATAGATCAGCCTAAAAGGAAGCTTGATATGAGGAAGCAAAGTGAGGGTGGGAAGCCAAAAGAGGAGAGCTTAGAGATGACACCCCAATACAACATTCACATCTAAATCTAGAAATACTGTCAATGCTAGTTTTCAAAATCTTATATCAAAAGTGAGGATACTGGTAACATTAATTCATAAGTAATAAATCAAACCTCAGGAAGACTATGAATATTACTGACTACATATTATATTCATCTAAGTATACTGTTTATACAGGACTTCTATAAGACTTTAACAATCTATTCGTACTTTTATCTCTTTCATACTTACCCAAAATTGTCCCAAAATTTCCTGAGAGTATGGTGGGTCAGAAGAAAATAATTGAGATGGTAATAATTTCTGATACTAAATATTTTTGTTTGGGCAAATTGACTGAGAGTTCACAAAATCATTAACTAGTGCTCAAGTTCTATGCACTTTAAGCAGGGTTATTCAAGAAAACTGTCTTCAGGAACTTTAGTCAGCATACAATCCAGCATATTCCAAGTGTCAACTACTGCTAGAAAACACTGAAGCCATTTACCATATAATTCTGTATGGTGGTACAGCCGCTACCTATGAAAAGTGCTTTTAGGGATTATAATGTGTGATAATCTGAGTTATAATATTAAGCACCATATGCTGACTGATCCATCAGCAATGACATATGAACTGACTGAAATATGATAATCATGTATGTCAATAAACAAAAAAATTAACAGGCCATCAAAATACTCACCTATAAGCTTTTGCTGTTGTTTTCTTCCAGTTTTTGTCCCAGGAAGTAACTACTGTGCGTGAAGCGTTTTCATAAGACAACTCCCAAAGATCCTTTTCTTGCAAGGGATTTCTGTAGCCCTTCCAAACCAAACCATCAAACCAGGAGAATGTTATCCGACTGAGAAATGATGCACCAGATTCAGGACAAGCTTTCTGTTTAAACAAGTCAAATATTGAATCATTTGAAGAGGCTCCTGCCTAATGTTCCTACCGACCATTTCTACCTAATGCTCCTACCTCCAACTTCTAACTATTGTTTCTACCTAATGCTCCTGCCTAAATATTCCTACCTACTACTTCTATCTACTGCTCCTACCATTTTGCCAAAAGGTAAGGCTACAGCATATTGCTCACCTCCAGAAAATCTAGAGTTACAAAGAATGAGCTGTGTGAGAGTTTTTATGTTTGTGGAGAGAATGCCAGAAGTTCATGTGGGTCAGGCAGAAAGAGAAGACAGCTAGCTACCTGGGTCAGAGAAGTGCAACTCGACAACCACTGAAGTGCCGGCTCATTAAGCAACTGTCATTAACCCTCTCAATGCCCAGGCAGGTAGTACCGGGAATATACCTCCCTGGTCATTGGCTGCCTACCAACTAGTACCAATGTATACTCTTTATATTCTCAATGTACATAATAATCTTTTCTCCTGATATCAGAATAAGAGAATATTCCATATTATTTTCGTACATATTATACATACCTAAATAATGTCAAAGCAAAATACTGTTCAATTATATCCTACCAACTTGGAAAGTATGTTTATATTCCATCCGCTGGCACTGTGCTTTAAAAGAATAGATCATCTCATGATCACCAGTTTGTGTACACTGTTACCCTAATATTTATGGCCTTCAAAGTAAGTGTAGGCATTTTAAAACAACTGCAGAGAATGTTAAAAGATAGTGAAGGGAGCACAGAATTTATGGCTATCACTAAGGGAGCACAGAATTTATGGCTATCACTCAAGGTAAAATGAGAGTTGCTTGAGAGGTTTCATTATGGTCAGAAACTCATAGCTATAGGCAAGTTCATGGGTCTTGCTCACTCAACTGTAACCACTTTCATTAAAATAGAGAAAAAATATGACTGTGCTCTTTGTCTAGCACTCCATCAAGTGCTACATTAGTGCAAAAGAAGAAAAGCAATGTGATGGACACAATGAAAAACCTTAACCTATTTATCTGGTTCATCTATTTATATCTCTGATGCCCATTTCCATCAGAAAGTCCCTTTAGGGGGTGGCCACAGCAAGAGAGTCTCTAGAACTGGAGAACTCCAGTGCTGCTTCTTAACTTTTAATGCCTCAGCCTTAATAGGCCACTGACAAAGGGCAACTCTAGTGCAATGTTTTCAGAGGTATTCATGTTTGGTCATCTCACCTAAAGAAGCACAAAGAAGTAACAAAGGTCCAGAGGAGGACATCAATGAAGGTACCAGAACTAAGAGGGCTGAGTCACAGGGAAAGGCTAGAGGCTTTAAATCTGCCTATCTTGGAAGAAAGAAGCATGAGGGGTGACCTGATCACAACCTTTAATCTTATGAAACAGATTGAAGTGGAAAATGGACAGTTCTTCAAGGTGTAGTGGTTAGCGTTCCTGACCGTGACGCATTCACGGGAGTCCCAGGGTCAAGCACATAGGTTCGAATCCTGGTTGTGGCAGTCGGTCCACAGTTAACTCAGCTGTTCATCCACCCCTAGAGGTTGGTCGATAAAAGAAGGAACAGAGAAGGGGGCCAAGTGAGGATTTTTCCTCTAAGGCTCAATCCTCTGTTCTTAACGCTACCTCG
>JAYMFT010385253.1:0-20190 GCA_038088735.1 Panulirus argus | reverse complement strand
ATATATATATATATATATATATATATATATATATATATATATATATATATATATATAGATAGATAGATAGATATAAAACCAGTAGGATAATGAAACACGATAAGTTCCCGAGTGCACTTTTGTGTAATGATCACATCGTCAGTGGAGATTCAAGAATTGGATTGAAGACGTAGTACAGTCATGATATAAAAGGGAGAAACGTAGCTAAGACGCTACAGCTATCGGGTGGAGTTTCTTGATGATTTACTTGTTAATAACGTGCCTTCTCAGCTGGCAAGGGGAAAGTCTACCTCCACTACCTGCTGCAGAGAATTCCACTTCATGAGTTTCAAGACGAAGTTATTCCTACGTGACCTCCCTCCTCCATGCTTTTTCTTTCCCAAGCACATGTAAACCCGTGTTCCTGTGCGTGTGAAGCGCCAAGGTTTTTCCCATGATAGGAAAAACTAAAAGACGACATTAATAGGAAATTTTCTTCCGTCGAGATTTATCACCTGAATTACTACTCTCGTCTAAAGTAGCTCGCTCACAGTGTCAACATAGTGGTATGCATCACCTGCACTTTGTCCCGTTCACTTATGCGTCATCACACATGCCTTTACCGAAGTAACATGAGCCCTACGGTCTACAAGGCAGACCCTCTGAAGAAATGACAGTGTGCCTGACACTGTGAGTTACTCATACCTCATGTCGACAGTGTCCATAATGCATGGGTATATTTTCTTCCTTCCCTTATACGATATATTTTTTTCATTATTACCTCGATGACCATTCGTTCTAGACACCTAGAAATGCTTGCAAGTATTGATATGATAAAAGGAGACGGCCCTTCATACAATTACGTGAATTTACTTCCAACACCTTCCCCAAGAAGACGAGGAAGAAGGTCTCGACATCCTTTTAAGGAAGGAGAATGCAGAAATTGGAAAGGTTTCCTCAAGAGGTTTAAGGTATATCTTGGTCGTGTCGTGGGAAAAGATGTTTTGGAAAGTAAATTTCAAAGCAGGACAGACTAATTCATATCACAAACAGATGACGACTGTAAAAAGAAAAAAGAAAAGTATTCTCTTGAAAGGTATTTGCTGCTTTTTGAGTATTTTCCATCTCTTGAATTACTGTGGATGTGTCAAACGCACGAGCAGAAATATGGTACAGACATACGAACGGAATTCCTGCGAAATCCGAGAGATTTCTTCATGAACTTTTCATCATTTACCCTTTTTTTCCTTGACTGTTCGACCGTGTACGTGATAAACTTTTTTCGTAAAATGGAAATCATAATGAATATGAAACGTTTTTAGGTATATCGGGAATGGGCTCTGCTGCAAGAGGAACTTTTCCTAATGTCTCCCATGATTTCCAAGTTTTTAACGAACGTTTAATCTTATTTCTACTACATTATGTAAAACCTTCAAAATATTTTATATACACTATATTACCTTCAAAATCCGTCAATCCAGTTTCTATTACTGCCCAATCTCCATTGTTGTATCTCTTCTGACCTTCAGAATTATTGATGTTTTACATACATGTCCTTCAAAATCTCCCAGTTCTGTCACTACGTTCAGCATTCGACAGATTCTAAACTGTGTATATCTTTCAAAATCTACACTAGTCTGTCTGAGTAAGCGGGGCAACACGGCTAGAGGAGTCAACCCAAGGAGACCGCTGGAAAAGTCTACGCCAGAACAAGGCAGACGACGGGGAAATCGTGGAATAAATGAGGGCTTACCGTGTCGTGACCTTAGCTCCATGAATAATGGGATGAACAGAATGGCGAGGGAAGGTGTTGGTCTAGAGTAGGATAAGGTAAACCGGACTAAGGCCCGTAATTGGTACGTGTCTCAGTAATGAAAAATGTAAACTCGGCGACCACTAGCGATGTATATATGGAGAGGCGCTTGGAGTGGTGTACGCTTCAGCCGCCAGGTTCAAGAGGATAGATGAAGCGTACTAGTTCGTTGACTGTACGTGTTGGCGTATCTCGACTCTCGCCATCAGAACAAATTATACCGCGTAATATTCGACTTTCTCTGCCTTGAATCTCGCACCCCATGCTCAGTCTGGTGATGTATTACGGCCAAAAAAAAAGGAGGGGAAACTATCGAATAATTGTGGCTATCACGGACGAGGTGAATAATGTTGCCATATATATAATCTTTTTAAACTCTCCTGGGTGTACACAGTTACTTATATCAGAAAATCACTTCTACCACAGATATCTATGCATTTCATAATCCCGATTTTCAATACTATTCAGTTCGAGCAGGCACAGTAAACTGAAACGCCTTTCAAAAGATTTTGATATACCCGCAAAGATTCACCAATACTCCCTCACCCTATCTCTCACTAGCTCTCAATTTTTTTTCAGCACCTGAACCTTCATCTTGAACTCCTGCCGCCGCCTCTTGTACACCTCCCACTCATTCGCGCTCCTTCTCTGCAGATACCACCCATGCAACTCTTAGCGCTTAGCTTTCCCATCCTATCAATCACTGCCGTCTTCAGTATGATGACATCCCACCTTCCGCAGACCTCGTACTTCACCCGTAAGCACTGCAGTGAAACGCACAGTCATAATTCTCAATGATAAGAAAGATGAAGATCACACAATATCCCTCTTTAAGTTAATGAACGCAGTTCCTCTGTCATGTATATAGGACTGACTCCTTCTTAGATTTGAGTTTATAGCGTTTAATAATTTGATTCGGTGATTCATATTTTAATTTCCTCAACTGAAATTCCAGTAACTAGAACATATTTGGTTTCCAAAAAGATAATTATAATGATTCTAGACTAGCACAGAATATGACTTAACAGTTTTTGGACGAGAAGTTTGACATTGTAAGAGCATTGAAGTGTAAAATGAACACAGAATAAAAGTTTTCAACATAAAAGAAATCTTTGCGGATTTCTTTCTTACCCCTATACCACAAATTTCTAGATATATTCACAAATGCTCAACAAATTTGGTTAAACTTAGTAGCCTAAGTGTTAATCTCCCTATAATGTAGAAGCATTCTTTTAGATGGCTTCCATTATGTATCCTTTTGTAAAGTATCATGAATAATTTGTGCTACGGCTTAAGAAAAACCTTATGTCATAGCTCATCATAATCTATACACTTTTTAGGAGACGTACTTAAATATAGACTATGCCATAGTCCTTCAGAAAACTGTTCAGTTCATTAAGACTCTTACGTAAGCTAGACAAAGGTCACGATTTAATGACCAGTTTTAATGAGCCATATATTCCATAACCATAAAGCTATCAATGCCCCTATTACCAGGGGGATTGATAATGACGAGTGTTTGAGTTTAATCTCTTAATTTTTTCAGGTTAAGAGCTGAAAGAGGAGTTCATCACCGCCAAGCGAAGGAATCAGAGTTTAATGAGGAGGAGCATTCCTCTTTTTCCCTCTTCTTCAAGCAGTGGATGATTCCTTCTCTCTGCTGCTGTGTGACTTACCTCTTTATCATGCCTCTGTCTGCCTCGTAGTCTCAGCTCAATGGTGTCTACCTTTCTGCGCTTCCAGGATCTTTCCATATCTTAATCTCTTCCATTACCTAGTATGTACCAGGCTTTTCCCCATCTCTCCATCTTCTGGAACCTACGAGTTCTCAGACACACAGTACTCCGCCATCTCCCACTGTGAGTGTCGACTCCATTATTCCTAACATTTCTACTCTCCACAACCGGTGAGGTCTATAGTGGATGGTGGGGCTCTAGAACAGAAGGTAGAGCACTAGAAGAGACAGTATGGCTCTAGAACGGCCACCTACAAAACATAGTTCACAGTAGCAGTTACTCCTCTACAAATTTCCCATTCCTCGCAGTGGTCATTACCATTCCTCATCGTACCACTTGCATTACCCACTGGGGTTCCCTCCTCCCACTGAAGCCCCCTCCCACAGGATCATTCACCCGCCTCATCTGCACACCACTGTAGCCTAAGCTTGGATTTACGTCGGGTATTAGTCACGTTATAATTGCAATATAATGAGAGAGATTATTCCGGTTTGTGTCTGCCATTAAACTAAGTGCATTACAACTGTTCCTACCAGGCAAATGTATACGGGTCTGAACAGTCGTTATGAAGAAGTTGCCTTTTTTTCCACAGATCGTTCAAAATTCATTTTAATTTTATTCGTATTCATAAAGATGACTTCTGGACGCTCCGTGGGTTTAGTGAACCCACCAGTGCTCTTTCAACGTTGCCCTCTGGCTGTATTAGAGTGAAATAGATTGTTTAAACTTTCGCGCACTTTTATCACGTAGACTCATACAGAAGCGTACGCAAAAATGGACAGAGCCCAGGGTATCCAAACCAAGATAGACCCTCTATATAACTGCCATTTTTGAGTTCATTCAGGCCAGAGATAAAGGAATTAGACGTGAATGTATCTCTTGGGCTAATGGAAGCAGGGTGACTCAAAGGAAGAAGAAAAAACTGCTTTCGTGTCCCTAAGGAAGGAGTTGCATTCATCAAAAAGTCATTTCTCTTAAATATAACCTAATTTTTAAGTCAAAAAGTGATTTTTAGGTATAAAAAACTGCATTCGTGTCCCTAAGGAAGGAGTTGCATTCATCAAAAATTCATTTCTGTTAAATATAACCTAATCTTTAAGTCAAAAAGTGATTTTTAGGTATTATATAGCTTCTAAGCTTAACAAGTATTCGAATCACACAACACCTAGAACGGACTTTACTGAATATGTGTTTTGCAATCCACACATGTGTTTATCCTTTATTACTCTCTTTAGTTCGTAACGTCTTCGACCGCTTGGCACCGAATACTGGCGAGGAGATTAAAGATTCGCGAATCAGAATATCCTTAGAATGACCATTGGCCGTTTAAAAACAGCCAGTTCAAGATACCACATGGGTATATGTAGTTGAAGTCTAGGAGCGAGTCGAAAAATAGCTCATGGCGAACGTGGTTATGGTTTGTGTCTGACGAGAGAATTCAAAAGGAAGGTCCGCCCACACACTGACCCCCTGGGGGCAAGCGAAGCTAGACACGCTACGTTCTTTTTGAAACTCTTACCCTTTGAATTTATTCTTGAGAAGATATATGCATATTTTTTTTTCTCTTCTTTGAATTTATTCTCGAGGATTTATTTCTTTTTTTTCTTTCCTTTCCTTTTAAACCTGGTAATGGTTCTTTCCAGATTTCCCAGTTGACTCCATTTCATCTTTTCACGAGGGGGAAAGCCTTTGACGTGTACTCACTTCTGATCCTCTGATTACATAAAACCTCAGAAGGTAAAAGTCATGTGTATTCGTCGCGTGTGTAGCTTTAAGTTTGCGTCATTCTTCCGTACATACTGTAAGGTAGCTCATGCTCTGTGTGTGTGTGTGTGTGAAAAAACCCATTTTCTTTTTTGCATATGATATGCGTATTTTTTTTTTGCATTTTTATATTTGACGTATGTGTGGAGAACCCACATCATCTCTTTTCCTTTTTTTTTTACAAATTATTTTTGTATTTTGTTATCATTTTGATACTTGACGTGTGTGCGTGAAAGTGGCGTGATAATACATAGAGCGAGTTTTTTTCTTCCCTGTGGCAGCTTGATAATTGAAGCTTGGGCAGGTGAGGTAGAGTCCCTCAGACCTCATTACCGTAGCGTCAATATGTCAGCCGTCCCTTGACAGTTCCAATCCACCGTATTGGATGGTCGCCGCTCCCTCTTACTCCTGGGGAAACATGAGCTCTATGTAATGCACTGCCGAGTGGAATACGAGACTAGTTTTGGGATAAGCTTAGGAAAAAATAAATATTCAAAAGAAACCTTGGTAAGTGGCTAAAAACAGTCGTGGACAAGGCCAGGATTGACGGTAATACGGTACAATAGCGTTGGCCTCTGCCACAATGCAAAGCTTTATTAAAGGAGTCAGTCGTAAGGTATTAAGCCACCACGATCGTAACTTACAAAGCACAGAGTGTGTGTGTGTGATCCATCGGTGACAGACAGGCTCCTTGCTCACTTTTCCAGTGTGTGTGTGTGTGTGTGTGCCCGGAAGGAAAGCATCCTCTCTCTGATGCGCGGGAACACGTTCTTTTTCCGTCGTCCGTCGAGATGGCATCAAGATTTGCGGAGGATAAGGCCTCGCTGGCACGGAAACCCAAGGGTTCTAGATTATTCACGAGGCGAATACCGCACTGGAAGCCATCGCATTCCAGTAGCTCTTTGCTGGACGAGATAATTTCCGCATCTGGGACGAAAGACGACTGGAATGACACTTTGTGAGGTTTCTCATTGTTAACAGTAACCTAGAATACGTCATCATCACCGGGAAAGATCAATGAAGATATCATTGATACTTATTATTCATATATGTGAGTTTGTGTATACTTTCCTCGCTGGTTGTCATGGGTATAGCGTTACTCTCGAAGGCAATTAGATGCTAAAGTTACAGGGTGCAATGTGTAATCCTTCTATTTCCGATTTCAGTGGATCCCAGATGTTATTACCCTCGCCGCCACTAATCCCTTCTTACCTGAATGGTCAGGTCATTCTGTGACCTGAGGTCGCCCACCTGAACACATGACCTAACCCTTGCATAGCTTTGTACTCTCTCTCATTCTGCTGAAGAGGGTCTCAGGATGTAGACCGAAATCATACAGAATTCCTGTTATTCTGCTTTTTACTCTCCAAATAGTGGGTTTTTATGGCATTAATAATAGTGACTGCTGTTTATTGCTTCATATATGATGGTGCCTGTGGTGGCTGTTGACAGCTTAATGATGTTACTGGTAATCTGGGGTTAATTAGGTTAATTATGCTTCCTAAATAAATTCCCACAAGACAAAAGCAAGATCAGTTTTCCCTGAGCATTGGCGAGAAATGAACGTGACCCGTACCTCTGTGTGTATACCATTATTTTAACGTGATTCTACCCAGTATTTCCTTTGTGTGATGTGAAAAATGTTCTCATACTTGTGAGTATGAGAACAGTGGCTGATGTCCCTAAATCGTCTTCATTTGGTGTACAGACGTTCAGAAAACCGTAAAAAAAGAAGCCAGAATGGACGAGATAGAACTTAGTTATTTAGGGACTAACAACAGGACTTGTTAGAGCCTTTGGAAGATATAGATGCCACTTGACCCCCTCCAGGTGCTTAGAAGAGTAGACTTGAGGTGCTGATGTAGTGTGGTTAATGAAAGCCTTATTATTAAAGGCATTAATGCTGGATCAGCCGTTTATTAATGCGTTAGATGTTTTATGGATCCAGGACAGGTAAGGAAGGACTGATTGTGTTTTGTTGGTTTGAGGATGTGAAATCCAGTGTCCTCATGACTGAAGTATGTGCTAGAAGGAAGAAATTACTGACAGGACTTAATTCCATGCATTTTAGGGAAAGATTAACTCAAGTTATATTAATTCTCTCGCCGTTATATCTCTCTGCTCCGTTGAGATTTAGTTACTGTGTTCTTGATTTGGGGTCAGGATTTGTTGGTTTTATAATTAGGGGACCAATTGGAGAACTTTTTTTGGGGGGAAACTTACAGAACACCTTGTCAGAATACAATTAAGGTGGTGCTGCATCATTTATTTCATAAGATATTGGTAATTAGTGGGGAGGACTATGAAGCTCAGGGGACGTTTGGCTTTAAATGTAATAGAAATGTGTTAATTCTTATAGCAATGAGCAAGACTTGTGAAAACGTTACTTAACTTACCCTAATATCCGATATATACCTCATACTTGGGTAATTATAAAGTTTAAGGGCACCACAAAAAGCACAATGTTTAATCATTTATTGCATTTTGCAGTGGTTGTATACCAGATTAATAGTAAGATTAGACTGTGTGAGAGTATTTATAGCCTTTCTTTTCTATTCTACATCGATTACTAAGGCATCAGTGGGGAGTGCAGGGAAGTTCAAGGAAAACGTGGAGTTGATTAAACATTGGTGTAACTCTTGTAGGAATAAACAGAGATTGTAGAACCCCGTTAAACTTCCCCTAGGAATGACAATTGCCATGATTTGGAAATGCAAGAATCTGTTGCATGTATGTAATCAAAATAGTGAACAACGAGCATGTATGTAATCAAAATAGTGAACAACGAGTTGTTAACAAATACAACAAATAATGTTCTTGAAATATCACCAAAATAATGAGGTGATTTTGTTTGAGAGAGGTTTTTATGAGTGCTGTTAATTTGTAGAAGTCCTTCATTTTTATTTAATCACACATTTTCCAGTATTATTATAGCCTCTCCCTTTATCATCTTATTTAATGTAGAAGAATAAAGGCCCCAAATCATGCTTTAGTGTTATATTTTAAGGAATACAGATTATAATCATCACAAAATGAAATTGAAAAAGTTCTTAATGGATTGAGACTGTGTCCTTATACATCATAATTACCAAATTTTTTATGGTATTTGATAGATGTGTTACTCTTGGTACCTGTTTTCAAACAGGTGTTGGACATTCTTTGCATTCCTATTGAAGAAAAGAGGTTTCATTGTGCACTTGACCATACATGATATTACACAGCAGAGAAAGTAATGTTGTTACATTTCGATTCGGTTTTTGAAATTTGATGTCATTCTGGTCTGCAGAGGGAAGTTATTGTTCTCACTTTTGTTAATTTCCAAAATGTTTTAGCTTATGGTATGTTAATGTACCCCCCATGTTTTCTCATCATCATAGTCTTGCAAATGTTCCTGTACCTGCAAGTGCATTCCATCACACAAATGCATAATTAACCCACGTAGTTCACCATGTGGCATTACACAGCACAGAAGACATGCTGGCATATATTTCAGTGCCTTTAAATTTTTGAAATTTAATGTAAATCTGGACTCCTAGGGGACAGTTGAATGAGGTTTTCAAAGGTTCTAATCAGTTTTACAAATGTTTTCAGTACTTTTTTAAGTATTAACCTCATATTTTTACTTACCATTGCTCTCCCACTTTTGAGTAAGTATTATTGTTAAATAAGAAATACAGAAGTAAATTACAACTTTCAAGTTTCTAAGCCAGCTTGGCAGTATCAGTAATGAACAGTTCTTTGAACCAAAGGTCACAGCAAAAAAATTGTCCAAAACTTAGTAAAGATGTGGATAACTACATTTACATGCTTAGATGATGAAGCCATGAATGTAGACAGTGTATAGGATTGCAAAAAGTTGTATGATGGTTAGAAAGTCTAAGAGATGGGACCCAGTCATAAGTTCAGACTGCATCCCTGTGTTGTACATATAGATAATGACAAGCAGCTAATAATTACAACACGAATGTAAATAGCTGCTTTGAAACACCCAGGTGAATTATTGTAATACACAGCGCTCAGCCTGAATTATTACAATGTGATGGGGGTTCTTATTTTCTTGTTCGTTTTTTCAGGAATGAGGCATTGACATGATTCAAGTAGTTACTTTGGAACACCCAAGTGAGACCAGCTATATTCTTCAAAATGTCGTCCAAGAAAAAGGAAGGCATAATGCCTGCCCATACTCCAGGGTGCTTGGAACAAATAGCAGTAGAAAAATTTGTGTATATGATTTTACAACATTCCATCCCCTCATCACTGCAAAATGTTCTACTACCTCAGGATGATGGTAAGACTTTATAGGTAGATTGATTTTTGTATTCAAGGGGTTATGTTAAAGATGAGAGTAGTTGGAAGGGTTATTTTAGAAAAGTACAGTTATTGGGTGTTAAGAAGTAATTTTTTGCGTAATGAACAAAGCATTACAAACCCTCTAAAACTGAACAGACCCATGAAAAGTCACCCACTTTGACCATCATAAAACATATAAGGTCAGCAGATACTCATTAACAAGGGCTTAATGATCACTCAGTACCCTGCTCAGGCCTATGATATCATAGTGCAGCTGAATGGTGTCACATCTTGACCCACCATCATTTATTCTTTTGCTCACCTGGTGTGATGTGGTCTCCTTGCTAGTGACCTGACATGTTGCTACTATCTTTACCTGAGACTACCCTTTTCTGAATCAGTATCTTTTCTATTTTTTGGTTTACAAGACGTAAATCATAAGTGCATAAGCATCCTTCTAATATTGTTGGGACTATTGTACCTTTAAACATACCCAATTTTGCCCTCCCAGAAAATGAGGTCTCTTTCTGTGCATCCTTCAGTGCTTCCAGAACCTTTGCTCCCTCACCCACCCTATGACTCACTTCCACTGCCATGTCCGCTCCTAGGTATATAAAATACTTCACTCCCTCCAACTTTTCTCTATCCAAATTGATACCCCAATTAACCTTTCCCTCAGCCTTGTTAAACCTGATTGCCTTGCTTGTATTCACATTAACTCTCAACTTTCTCCATTCATACACACTCATTAGCTCCATCACCAACTTATGCAGTTTCACACTTGAATGTGCCACCAGTGCTATGTCATCCGCATACAACAACTGACTCACTTCCTAGGCCTTCTCGTCACCTGCAGACTGCATACTTTCCCCTCTCCAAGACTCTCACATTTACCTCCCTCACCGCTGCATCTATTAACAAATTAAACAACCATGGTGACATCACACACCCCTACTTCAAACCAGCCTTCACTTGAAACCATTTGCTCTTCTCTTCTTTCTTGTACTCATGCCATACACCCTTGATGAAAACTAATCACTGCCTTTAGCAGCTTTCCTCCCACACCATATACTCTTAAGACCTTCCACAAAGCTTTTACCTGCATAGTTAGGTAGCAGTTGGAGGGATTGGAATGCTCTAAATTCCAGGGAGTGGACTTGGCAGTGAATAGAACCATGGGGACTGAAATGAGTAATAGTTAGGAAGAATGGGCTGAGGTTCTTGGTGCATTAAGGAGTAGGAAGTGTGTGGAAGGAGAGGTCAGTGCCTACTGGAGAAAAAATGTTTGTGTGAAGGTAAAATGACTCGGCATTTTTGTGTGGATGTGGCTCTTAAGCCATGAATGTAAAAGGAATGGAATGTTGGAAATGTGATGCCTAAGGACTGTATGTAATGTGAGCTGGGTTGATTGCTCAGTGATTGACAGTTTAAGAGGGAGTTATTGCTGCAAGTGCATTATGATTAAGAGAGCTGGCCAGGGCGTACACAGGAGGTTTGGACATATTGAGAGGATAAGCAAGGAGAGACTGACTAAGAAGGTCCAAGTATTAGAAGTGGAAGGATGAAGGGGTAGGGCAGAGACCAAGAAGGAGATAGAAGGATGGAGTGAAAGAGGCACTTGGGTATTGAGGCATGTACATTCAGGAGGGTTAGAGGTTGGCATGGGATGTAATGAACTAGATCACTGTGGTATACGGAGGACAACTTTCTGTCAGTGGGCTGAACAGGGCATATGAAGCAGTCACATTAAACCATAGAATAGTCAGTGGAGCTTGGCTATGGGTGATGTTCTCAAGTTTCAGTGCATAAAACATGACTAATAGAGAGTGAATGTGTGCAGATGTGGCCGTTGTTCATCTGTTCCTTTTTTTACTCATTCAATTGTATTTTCATTATGCACTATGGTGACATTTTTTCTGTAGGAATGCATCTCCAATTTTATATATTGGAGGCTGTAGAAAAAAGGGTTTCTTTTACCGGAATTTTACTTAATGGTAAACTGTTCAGAAACTTGTCCATTCCATTGAGAGGATCATGGTCTTTTGATGTTTATTTGATCCTGATAATTATTTTTTCTTTGCAGAGATATGGATTCCATTTGATCACTGCAAGCTAGACAAGATTATCATGACACCTGAAAACACATGGAGTGAACTCCATTCTGAAAGGATGCTTTTTATGGTAAGGTATTAGTAATCATTTTTCTGATGGTATGGGGAAGAACAGGGTATTTAAATAGGGGATATATTTTTTGTTCAAGTTTTGACTTTATGCCACCCTGTTGGTTCATGTCCCCTTACCACTTGCTAGACCATGCAGTACTCAGCAAGCTGTTGTATTATGTGATTCCTGTGTGGATTTTGGCAACTCTTGGGTGTGCCATTTTGATAGATGTTTCTTTACCAACACCTCGAAGCTTTGGAACTCTTTACCTAGTCATTTCTTTCCCAATAAGTATGACGTGGCACTTACTAAAAGACAGGTTTTTCACTTCCTCCAAAATTCTTGAATGCACTTCCTTGTCTCTTCTTTTTCTCCTTTCATTAACCAATTTATATGACAATTAAGGCTCGGTCAGCCTTGATGTGGACTATTTTCTGTGACTAGCACCTCCAACGTTAAAAGATATGTAGATAAATACCTAAAATGTTGTCCTCGACTAGCTGGGAAGTGGTGGCTACGTAGACCTGCAAGCCATGATCTGACATCAGAGAAATGACACACCACCTTGGTTGGAGACTAAATTGTCAGGGTAGAACCCCCAGGTATACAGGAAATAAGTTTGCTGCAAGGAAAAAAACAGTAGGCAAAGTCATGTTTTGTGGTTTGTTGCAGGGACAAAACACAGTGATTCAATAACTTAGATACTACAGTAGTAGTTTCTAAGTTACTGGGAGAAAGATAGTGTCTTTCTGTCTTGCTAGATGTAGCACTGAATTTAAAGATTTCAGTTTCTTAGCTGGAAGACCAGAAAAAAAAGTGTAAGAGCCATAACTCAGTGTCCATGATGGGAGAGCCACCAGGGAACCATTAAATGCATAAAGGAAGAAGTTACTGTACTCATGGAAACCCTCTGATTACCTTTGAAACATCTCCATAAAAGAAACAGAGATGGTTTTGATTAGTAAAGTTCAATTCATGTATTTGACTGAGGATAGAAATTTGAGTTCAAGTCTTTGGATCCATGTGGATTTTGTCAAGGTCCCAGATGACATATACTTCTGCACCACTGTTAGTACACCACCTTCTCACGCTCAAGCTTTCCCATTCCAGTTGTCAGTGCACCCCATCAAAAATGTTTCGGGGATTGTTGGTAATATGTCAGATTTACGCATATTGCCAATTATTGGCAACATGGAGTTGGACAAAACATTTTTCCTGAAATTCTTCAGTTTGAATTACAATATAAGGTATTTCTTTAGTGTTCATAGGAAAAAAATATTATCTTCTCTTTCCAGGAACACCTTCAGAAATTAAAGCTTTGGTGGGATGATAATGAATGGCTCGGCAAACAAAAATCAGAGATTCGACGACAAATCAGGGAATGTTTCACCAGGGAATTGGAGCTCGTGGATCCTCAGTGCAAGTTTCCGCTCTTTAGGTTTTTGCTTCAGCTTATATTTTCAACAAAAGTTGGTGGCACTGCTGATGCTCAAGAGGTTCCACATTATCCAAAGGTCAGTAAGTAATTTGATTTCTTTCTTTACTGTATGTTATACAGAATCTCTTCATTTCTAATGCATCTTTCCCCATTATCAAGCAAGGAGAATTAGGCAAAATATCCTCTGTATAAGTGGGCCTCCCTGGCTTTAAACGAGGGCTGCATTTTTCCAAAATGGAATAGAAATTGAATATCATTGAAGCAAACCACTGTTAACATAGTATAGAGGGCTGTATTTTTCATCAACTGACATAGCAAACACAAATAATATATCATTGATGATGATGCAGAAAGACCTTTCATCTCACGGATGTATTTAGGGTGGTTTTGTTATAACACTATCCTGTCAGCAGTCTTTTGGGGGCTACAAAACACAAGAAATGATTAGAATCCATCAAGCAGTTCAAAAGTCTCGCCACCAGAAATGCAGTACACAAAGGTCTTTCCTCATTTTTGAAGCGTGAGATCAGCCAAAGTGAAGAGCATGTGCTGATCACCATTCAGCCAGTCAGCCTCTTAGGCTGCCATCTTTGAGCACTCACCCAACATGGTGGATATATTTCTAGTAGTTTTGCCTACAAGAGACCCATAATGTCTGGAAAATGGCATGCAGGTGTTAGCATTGTTAATGTGGGCAAAAATAAAGGAAAGGAAATACATTGGATGTGAAAATTCAGATTTTTAGGGGAATGAAGCTGGATATCACAGAACATTGTTGTTTTCTGCTGCATGATGAGTTTATTTCTTGTATACTTGCTTGCTTTTCTGTGAGCAGAAGTTTCATATTGTCTAGAAAATGGCATGCTAGTAATAGTGTTGGTTATGTGGGCAAGCATTTAAGGAAAAGGCATTTTAGATGTAAAAAATGCTGGTTAGGAGGTATACAGATGGTGGTTAAGATACATGTCAGTCTCTTCTTTTGACCTATCTGTGAATTCAGCCAATCAGCAACTTGAGCTAGCAGTCTTTTCCCAGCTGTGTGGATACAACAGTTTGGTGTCTTTATTTTTTGTCTTAGTCCCTATTTTTGTGTGAACAAGACACCAATAATGTCTTCAGAAAGGCATGCAGGTGACAGTGATGATGGTGTTGCCAAGCAGTCAAGGAAGAACATCGGTGTGTATATGAAAATCCAGGTGATATTGTACATTGATTCTAGACAGCAGCCTGTTGATGTTGACTAGAGTTTGGATTTGGCCGTGTCTTCTAAAGTGAAAGCAGGGCAACATGTCATAAAAGCCTTCTTTAAAAAGAATAGTGCATGAGACAGCCTGGCCCATCTTTACAATAACTCTTGCCATCTAGTCACCCACTACCATCTGCTCAAACTTCCCCAACCACCTGAATTTGTAAGTACTATATCATAACTTATTGCATTCCTTCATGATTTTTCACTGTTACATCGCTGAATATTAGTGTTATTACATTTGAATTGATTTAAAACATTTATCATGTGTACACAGTCATCATTTTTTGTATTACCAATATCCCAGTGAAGCCCTTATAGGTGACCAATGGTGTTGTCATTATCCATCTCTATTGAAGTCATGTTAAACTGGACTCTTTTGGGCATTAAATGCGCTTAGAGATCTTTAACTTAGAAGTGCATCCCAAGCACTGTTAGAGGACTGTTTGTATAATTCAGTACAAATACTGTTTGAATGAATACTCTTTTGGCAGGTTGAATTTCCATTGCACTAAATAAATTATGACTGCTGTGTAGGATGAGATTAGTCATTCAGGTGTGTGGGGTAGCAAATCATTTGAGTTATCAGGTTGCATTGGCAAAGTCACTTTCCCCATAATACGATTCAATTACATCTTGCTGTGGTCGTCATTTTCACTTCTAGTGAAGTTGATAGGGCAACATATTCTCAGATTTTAGCTGCAGTATTGTACACTACAGATATATATGTATATCCCTACATGGTGCAAATGTGGTATTTTGCATATACTATGTTTATAGAATAATGAAAAAATGAATGTAGACAAAAAAAAAATGATGAGTTTTCACTCTAGTGAGTGATTGTACGCTAACGAGTTGCAACATCCACCAAGGTAGTCATACTCACTCATGTGGGAATGAAGTAATGATGCACCCTTTGTTCTAACATTATGATATTGCATTATAACCTCCTCAAGCACCCTTACAACTTTGAGTGATGATCATGCCTCTTGCTTCTTCATCAGCTGACTGGGAGGGGATGTGGAAGACAATTTGTCCATTGGGGAAGTGCACAGGATCTCTCAGTGTAACAACTCTGTCACAATTTCAGCTGTGTATATATTATTGATGGATTGTCCAAATTATCACCTTATTTCAGTACAAACACATCAGAAAGAAAGGATATTTAAACGTTCTGTCCTTGATGCATATCTCTGTTACATTTTTAATCTTTCATAACATCATGAGCTCTCACTGGTATTAACTGTTCCATATTTTGAAATAGATTTCATACTTTTTCACCATTTCCTACATAAGCAGTGTAGTACCAGGAACAGATAAAGATGTAGACTAATTCACTCTTTTCCAATCTCTGCTTGTCATGTCTTATGCACCAAAACCACACCCATCTATCCACAACCAGAGCCCAGGAACCTTTTTACAGTTTCCCCCTAGTCATTTCATATGCCCTGGATCAGTCCATTAACAGCATGTTGCACCCCTGTATACCACATATCTCCAAGGCACACTGTACATCCTCCTGCATGTTCAGTTCCTGAGCACTCAAAACCTCATTCTCCCTTAAGCTTTGTTTCACTGAGAGCTAGAACATCCAGGTTCCTTTCTACAAACATACTACATATTTCTCCCTTCTTCGTATCTTGGTTACATCCACACACATTCAGACGCACCAGTATGAGCCTTTGTGGAGGATAAGCACTCCTTGCTTGACAATACATGTGAAATATTCTTTCTCCCCACCACTAGGGATAGCACTCAGTACTCTACTTCAGTACAAACATGCTAGAAAGGTAATAAAGATGTTTAAGTAGTTTCTTAATGGATCCATAGCTCTTATTGTTTCATTTACACATATATAACAGTATGGTCTCACTCATACCACCTTTATCACGTTTCTAGTGGTGTATGTTGGAGCATTGTGCATACTAATGTTTTTTTTTCAGTACAAACACACCAGCAGAGAATCGATATATTTTAGCAGTTTACCATAGTGCATATATCTGTTAGTTACGCTTACAAAACATTATGGTCTCACTTTTTGCAGTGTATATATCTGTTAGTTACGCTTACAAAACATTATGGTCTCACTTTTTGCAGTGTATGTTAGTGT
The DNA here is from genome assembly GCA_038088735.1 of Panulirus argus. NCBI lineage: Eukaryota > Metazoa > Arthropoda > Malacostraca > Decapoda > Palinuridae > Panulirus > Panulirus argus. The sequence continues at coordinate 3,651 of JAYMFT010385253.1, read as the reverse complement.
ATTGTGCAAACATATTTTATTTCAGCACAGACATAACAGAAAAGAAATGATATATTTAAGCAGTTTGCCCCTAATGCATACCTGTTACTTATTTACACTTACATACCATCATGATATGTAACTGATGTTGATTCATCCTCATTTTTTGCTGTTTATATTTTACAGATTAGTATTAATAATTTACAGATTAATATTTTGTTTCATTTCAAACACATCAGAAAATAAATATTTAAAGATTTTTGGGGAGAAGAAAGTACAGAATAACAATCGACACGAATAAGTTTACATAGCATAGTACCAATAATGAAGTGGATGTAATTGGAGGAGATGGGGCAGAGTAAGGCAGGGGCTACATGCGGAGAGGATGTGCCACACCAAGTTTCTTTGTTAGCCTTTATCCTTCATATTAATTTCATCTAAAAATCTACTGGGAATGTGTCCATAGGTGATAAATGTAGGTTTTGAAGAATGAAAAACCTTTTTTATGTACTATAGGCAGTGCTGTGATTGAAAAGCCTTTTTTATGTACTATAGGCATTGCTGTGATCATCCATTTTGTTTCCTTCCCTTTCTTACTCTCTTTCATTCATAAGAAAAGCATCCCTTACTTCCAAACAATAATAACCTGATGCAGACACTGATGATGTGTGAGTAAATGTTCCTGGTTCAGTATGCCGTTCCATCTCGCCTCTATGCTGTGGTGTCCTGGGTCTAGGCAGGTAACTGTATTGATGTGAAGTGTCTGTGAACAAGTATCTGCTAATGTCATACATTTTATGATGGCTAGAGGGATGAATTCTTACGGATTCATCCTGTTTTGGAGATAGTGATTAAACCCCCATCAAGCAAGTGTACTCTTTCTGATGGCCATAGGGCTCAACTTGCAGTAGAGAAATGCTTTTCATTCTTCAGATCCTAAATTTCTGTCACATACTAGTCCATATATGGACCAAGTTCAGCTGGTGTTATGCATTATAACATGATGTGTTTCTGAGTTACCTCCAATACAAAAAATCTTTTATGAACATAACATAACTTACAGATAGTAGATGGTGAAAATAAACTCATGGTTATTCATTGCAGGTACAACTAGAACTCCGTCGTAATGACTGCCCGGTGTATTCCGATATTTTGAGGTCTCTGAAGCCCTTTGGAATTGAAGAATTATCAACACAGCATATCATCTTTGGAGACTCAGAACCTTGGACCATCATTATTGAAAATTCTCCATTTCTAAGAAAAGTACACTTTCGCAAGAACATCTGCGAAGAGATTCTTTTTTCTGTAGGACAGCATTGTCCCCTGATTGATACATTTATAGTGGAGCAGTTCTATGGCAGACTTATGGTTCCAGTTGATTGTTTTTACAAGACATTTTTCTGTGGGTTGGGTTATGAAGCAGTTGATTCCATTGCTAAAAGTGAAAAGTCTTTAGACAAGCTAAAATATTTATCCTTTCCAAGGCTGAAATCTGTGGACATTGGAGATGGGTGTGATTCCCAAAAGGTTGTTAAGAAGAAGTCTTTAACAGAATTCTTGTATAATCTTTTGTTTTTTTATCCAGATGTTGTTTGTGTTTCATGTCATACTTTGAAGCCTTTTTTACCAAAAATACCTTCCAGTTTACCAGAACAGTGTAGCACTTTATCATATAGCATTAGACATGTTGACCTAAATGGCTTAATGCCTTGGGTACAACAACAGTTAACTAAAAATTCAGAACACTGTAATGAAAGAATTGATTTCAAGTCCGTTGTTTCATCCTTCAAGCAGTTGCAGCACCTAACTCTATGCCACTGTGTCGATACTCACACAAGTGTTGAAAGTATTAAAGAAAATACCAACTTTGCTGAAATTTGGATCCCAAAGTTTGGATGCAAGAACTTGACTCTTCATGTACCACATACAACATCTCAGGAAATCAGTAATTATGAAATTCTTTCATTGTATATTCCACTTTTTAAAAGTGTAGGATGCAGTCTTTGTACATTACATTTTCATGTACATGTTGGTATAGACTTAAGTGAAGTATGTCAGCTTATCTGTCTGTGCCCTAACCTTGAGCTCCTTGGAATCAGATTACTTGCAGAAGTGAGTGTGTGTAGTGAAGCACTTTTTTACATCCAAAGACTACCTCGTCTTACTTCACTGAGTGTTGCCTGTGCTGCTTCACCAGGTGCAAATATTGTCAATACTTTGGTTGAGAAGATAATTGCAGCTTCCCCCATCTTAACAAATCTAGAACTAATGCTAGCATATAGACCCTACGAGTGGCTGATGGGGATGGCGGTTGATAAAACACTAGCCAAAATACGAACCTTACGGCTTAGTTTCACTGTTCATTGTGTTAATGAATGGGCACCTGACCTACCAATGGCTGGTGTGGATGTTTCATTTTATGTCCCATTTGTGGAGTTGCTCCCTAATCTAGAGATGCTGATGCTAGGTATACTTCCAATTGAAGTATTTTCACAGATAAAATTAATATATCGAACGTCTAGCCTCAAGATTGTTGCTAGAAGTAAACCATTTATAGGCTATGCTGTCCTTAACTCTATGTAAATAAGAATTCTATGTTTGAAGAGCTGATATTTTCAACAAGTTGCCATTCTTTATTTAACCTGAGCTTCACAGTGAAAATTGGAGTTGGGATGACCCATGAATGTCAGTAGTCAGTGATAACAAGGGCTTCATATACAACTGTTTTCAGAGCTATGTCCTAAGTTTTTTGTTTTTTACCATATTGTTAAGGCTTTCTTACAATAGTTTTTTTCAGAAATTTAGAGCATGTAGCAGTCATTATAATGTGTAACACCAGTGCACATTTCTCAATTTGCAAAGACTGATGTTAAAGGGATATCCTTTGGAATTAGATGAAATAATTAGCTGGAGGTTTTGAGGTATGCATGGGATAGAGTGAATTGGAGGAACAACCAGGGAAACAACACTATGCAGGAAACGGTATTGAAGTATGAAAAACACTGACAGGTATGTGGGAGAGATGAGGTGAGAAATTACTGATTAATTTGAGAAAATAAGATAGTGTTTCAGAAGGTGAATAGTTTGAGAAGAACAAGAAAGCAGGTGGAGGTGACTGCAAGGAAAACTGATGTGGAAGAAGTAGCAGGCAATGAAAATATGAAGAATGGATGGAGTAGTTTGAAGGATTTCTGAATAAGTTAGATGACAGGGAGGCACATGTGGTATGTTTGGGACAAGCTGGCATGTTGAGTGATAGATTGCAGTAAATGTTATGATAAAAAGAGAGGGGTTGTGTAAGCCTTGCCTAAGATTAAATGTGGTAAAGCAGCAGGACTGAATAGAATTCTAACTGAGTTTCTTAAGAAAGGGGTTCATAGTACTGTTGACTGGCTAGGCAGGCTGTCTGATGTTTGTTTGGCTTTAGATGAGATGCCTGAGAACTAGCAGAATACATGCATTGTTCCCTTGTATGTAAGAACAAGGGAGAACTACAAAGGTACAAGTCTGTTGATGAATCAGTTATACGACCTCAGGACCCCATATATATATATATATATATACATATATATATATATATATATATATATATTTTTTTTTTTTTTTTTTCATACATATTCGCTGTTTCCCGCTTTAGCGAGGTAGCGTTAAGAACAGAGGATTGAGCCTTAG